>CP049708.1:17592115-17621290 GCA_004148225.2 Heterodera glycines | reverse complement strand
TTATAAAAGTCAATTTTGTATGTCTGTTACCCAGGGATAAAACCGATTTCGCAATTCTAGACAACAATATATACTTGATTCGATCAGACCTTCGCATTTATAAATATAGAATTGTTGACCGTCAAGTTGAACTAAAGTTTGTGGTCAATAGTAGTAGCGCGAAATTCAACTTTTTATTATTTAAAGAATACCGCGACGACGCCAATAATAATAATATACTTCAAGCAGGCTCTCAAACGCCTCAGTTAAAATTATTGTTAGGGGTTGCTTATACCTTTGACGTACTATTGATCATAATTTGTGCATTTGCCGTGAAACAGATCCGCCGAGCGAGCAGCAGAAGTAACACATCTTCCGAAAATCTTGGCATGTTCGACCTAGTGGAATTGGCAGCGCTTAAAAATAATTCCAAAGAACTTGTGTACACGCCCACAACAGTAGTCAAAGAGAGGAGTATTTAAGGTAACTATTCTGGCCATCAGCGCTCATTTCGTACACTAAACCACTATATGCAACGAGCAATCAAATATTTTATTGACTATTACGCCATAAACGACATTACTCAACTGTATGCTCTGTTAAAATTGGAAATCGACTCACACCCGTCCAACTATTTCCCAAACCCTCTGCTATCAGTCTCCTGTGTTCATATTGTGAACACCGAGTTCGAAAATCAACCGGTGATAGTGGAAGGAACGCTTGATTTGATAGACGAGCTGCTCTTTTCGACATGCTACCCCAAGACGAGGCAGGGAGTCGGCTGGTAAGTGAGGGATTAATGTCAATTATTTAATATTTTTTATTCAGGAGCGAACCTCTGTATGTGGAACTGACGGATCTAATGGTTTGTCCGGGCGATTTGCCAATATGTCTGTCACACTTCGGACAACGGAAGGAACGACGACCCAGCTTGATGGTCGACGAACTGGATTGGCACGACAGCGACGACGACGCCGCAGACGAAGCCTGGTGAAAGTGTTATGCGAATTCAATAAATGTAGACCGGAATATCTCGCTGTGACGATCAGAAGAAGGAAGAAGGAAAATATCGAATTTCTATGCGATCAAAAAATTGAAACTGTACACCTAAGAAAGAATTTACAAGTTTTCCCCGAATCATTTACCTTGTTTGGTGCAAATCGAATGTACGCCTATCGTGGTCTTCTAGGAGTCACGGTAGAGCAGCATTTATACGCAAGACATCGTGCTCGCCTAAAGTTTCCTAACCTTCCATGTATTGTACACATTGGTGGCAACGGTCATCAAAGTTATTTTCCAATTGAACTTTTGAAAATATCATCATAATCATCATTATCAATGTAATATTTTTTTTAGTAAAAAAATATGCAACAAAATTTCATTCATATCCAAAAGGTAAAACATCAAGATTTTCAGTGATAATTCCTTTTTGGCAAACAGGCAAATATCTTTTATTTTGCTTCCTTGTAATTATCCGACTGTCCTTTGTAGGCTGGATTTTTTTGTAGTTGAACACTGCGGCATCATTCTGTTCATCCTCTTTTCCATAGTTGAGAACTTTGTGCACAAATCGTTCAAACTGTAGCGCTTGAGAGTTGTTGACGTCAAATGTGATGCCTCGAATCTTCTGCACATATTTTATTGCTTTCGTCTGCTTATGGACCATTTTCAGAGCGTATTGTTTCGCTCCGCCACATGCGAAAGTCGCAATGTCATAATCCGAGTATTCCTCACTCATCTGGCCCAAAAACTCGCCAGTCTCTACTGGAACAAGGTTGCGTTTGTGCCGCACAATTACACTGTCTGTGTCAGTGTACAGCAACTCTGCGCCAGGTGTATTGTTACATTGTTGCATGTAGTCAAACAGTTTCAGTCTGGCTCGACTTGTCGTCCACAGACTGAGCACAATGTTGCTGGATGTATGTTCAACAGTGAAGTTTTTCTTTGGCTTATACATCACCCGAATGGCTGCATCTGTGATTGGAATTATTGACGAGATTTCCTTAATTTATATAAATTATTCTTATATCCCAAAAAAATACACAATACCATTCTATGGTCAAAGACTAGATCGTAAAACTCCTTTGGTCTTGTCATAACTTTATTCGACCCAAGCTGATTTCTCATGCTGAATTTTCCCCTGAAAACGATTGGATAACAACAACAACAAAAAAAACATTATTTTGGAGCAAACCATAAGCTGTTGAGCATCAATTTTGCAATGAATCGCAGTCCCGGATTCTTTTTGATGCGACCAAAATCCAAATCAACCCCGTAAATGCGCCGATACTCATCGATATACTGCTGTTTTTGTTCTGACGTTTCCACACCTTCCGGAAATCCACTTGATTCCACCTGTGCAATTAACTTTGATAAAAATTTTTTTTGGATAATTCGCTAACCTTGAGCCTTATGAATTGACGAACATATCCTTTGAAAATCTGATCACTCCATTCTGCGTAATGCCAGGCCCTCCAAAATCGATCGACAACATAGCCCAGTTCCAACGCTTTTTCGAGTTCAATGTGGGTGAAGTTGCCAGTGAAGGCCCTCTGCTGATCCGAATGGGTGCATTTGTGAGAACAGCGCGTCACACATTTACGGAACAATGCTGCGCATCGGTGACAGCAGCTGAACAGCAGTCTCTCGTCAATTTTCATCGGCAGTACAGGTACTCGCAGTCCACGCGGAGGGATGACACGAACACGGTAAAGGCCCCGGTACTGTAGATGTTCAGGTTTTGTCCAGTTGACATTCATCTCGTCTGCGTTTGGATGAATAATGGTAGGAATTCCAATCGGGTAATCAGTGTCGTAGTTGACCCATGGGTACAGTGAGACAATGTCGAATACGGATATCTTTTCATCCTCTGCCGGTTCAGCAAAAAGTCGTAACGGGCCAGTTCTTCCGCCGCAATATGCAAGTCTAGGGTCAAGAGGGCCGCGCTCATTGGATATGTCGTCAAAAAATGCTTTCATTCTTTCATTTTTCTTCAGCTGGTCGTTTATTTCACATTCCCAGATCTCTTCGACTTGCAGACAACGTCCATGGTCATCATACTCACGAAGTTGACGAAGACGGTCTTGTGTAGTATCATTCAGCTCACGACATGTTTTTCCATCAATGAGCTGCTCATCAGGTTTGAAGCATCGCTCGCAACCGTGCCAGTAGCAGCCGAGCACTTCTATGCACCGTTGCTGGCTCTCAATCCATCCGTCGAGCTTGAACTGCTTCCATCGTTTTTCCCGACCGTTGCCTGCATGTTGGATTTCAATACCTTCACTTTTTGCGCGCCAGTCCAAATATTTGATGGCGAGGACGCTTGCTCTATCGTTTCTTTCATATCCCAGTTCAGGGACCATTGCCAACTGTTCAGGTTCCATGAATTGCGCCTTGAAGATGTTCATGCATGCACTGTAAAATAAACAAATGTTAACGGAGCAATTTATTTTTTTAAACCTAGCTATGGTACAGCTAATCGGCACCACATCAAATCCGTCCGTGATCTCATTCATCAAAATCTGGCGGAATTTTACCAAAGCTTTGAGTAGAATTTCGGTGTCGTTCAGACAGTATGCCCTAAGTTCATCGGGCAAGAAAAACGGTGTCCTTTTGTTGTCGTTGTACCATTTTTTGAACTTTTCATACTTGTCAGCCTTCATAGTGCCCGGCTCGTACTCGCTTTCGTCCGGAAGGTTTTCCATTCTGAGCGAATAGTTCTCTTTTCTGTTGAATGCGTATGGGAAGAATGGTTTGTCGTCGCAGTCAAGGTTGAAAGTCTTCTTTAATTCAGCGAGTGCAATTGGCATAATCAGACAGGAGTCACGCCAAATAAGCATTGAATGCTTTCTGCTATGCTGGACGCGGAATTCGAAGATTTTGAGCCCGTTCATCACAACATCCGGACGTCTTGCAGTTTTGCAAAGATGATTAAGGGCGAAATGGCCATCAAATCTCGATGCATTGTGAGCCTAGGATTTTTTTGTAAGACAAATTGCTCATAAATCACTTACCCATATGTATGTGGTGTATTCATTATTCCACGCCCTCAGAACCCACTCAACAAAAGCGGCAACAGGTTGATCCTCGCCATCTGCTTCACTCCTGTTATTTGAAATTTACCTTTAATTTAAATAATAATCATATCCCACCATTCTTTTGCTCGTTCCAACGCTCCACCGTTTTGACAGCAAATCTCACAATTGTCGTCGTCCGTCTCCGTTGATTCACAGCAATCGGTACAAGTAACACGGGCCGAAAGAAAATTGACCCTATGTATACGCTGGCCTTCGTCCTCAAGTTGTTCAAGGCGTGTTTCAGTATCCCAGACAATGATACGATAGCGTTGTTCTTCCGGTGGTACTCGAATTTTTTTGATGAAACAGCTCCTCTTTTCCGCATGATAAACCTGAAGACAGTGTTGTTCCTTTTTATATATTTTCCAAACAGCTTAGTCTCACTTTGCATCGTTTACAATAGCGTGTGTTACATTTGTGCTTCTGGCCGGTATCCGATCGATAAACTCTATTGCATGATGAACACCGTTTATAGAGTCTACATGTTGTCCCCCGGTGACCATCGTAACAGAATCGCGAAAAAAAATAACGGTTGCATTCTGTGCATAAAATTTGGACACCGTCTTGTTTCGGGCATGGATGTTGAGGTCCGACTAAACATTTTGGTTATAGAAAATATTAACATTATTTTTCTAACCTTTAGCACATTGAGGACATCTGCTCTTACAATGCATTGTATGTTTAGCGTCAACAGTGTACGTGCACTCACACTCAATGCAATATTTCCGACCAAGTTTGAAGAAACAATGAATTTTTTTGATTACGTCATAATGATCGCTGGATAGAAAAAGTGTGACGTTAAAACGATGCCCTCCTGGGCCTTTCCATATTGGCCGAGGTAACTCTTCTGGTCTGTCTTCAAACAAAACTAAGCGGTATGTCCCGGGAAAAACACGATTCTGAAATATATTTCTAACACTTAATGATTAAAATTTTGTAATATATCATACCCAGTATTGTTGAACCTGCTGAATATGTTCAATTCCATAAGAAGTCTGGTCCTTTTGAATGCCCGACGCATTCATCAGCTCTTCAACTGCAGTTTGCATTCGACCAATGTTTGATACCAGACGATTGAATGCCTCGTAGTCTTTGCAAAAATCGTGTCTGTTCATTATGTTTGCCATAAATTGAGGCTGCTGCTCATCTATTGGGTTATGAGTAAGGCAGAAAATATCACGGTCATGGTAGGCACGGCCTGCAACAAGCGCATGAAATAAACAGTAGCTATCGTTGTTGCGTATGCGAATTCTTTGCGATTCATCGTATCCCCAATTTTGGTATGGATGTAAACGTGGGGCTGACCCTACTGGAGGGGTCAAACAGGTGACGATGATCTCCACAGGATCGCTGAGCAGCAAAGTTTTTTTGTCAGCACCTCCATCGTCTCCCTCGCTCTGACCCAACTTGTCAAGCTCAGCCATCACCACGTCGACGTTGTTTTGGATTGGAGGGCGCATAGGTATCACTACTGGATCGTTTAACACTTTCCCTGACACCATAATGCCTAATTTTGAGACTGCGCGCCCACTTTTCTTTTCTGCATTTTGTACAGCTCTGGCAATGAGCTCATCGAACGCTTGACGTAGCGCTTCATCAGGCTCATCATGCTGAGCGTTAAGCATAAATTCAGTGACATGGCGCTGCACAGAGAATCGCTCAATCTTATGTACATGATTGGTGATCTCTCTGTACAACGGTTGTTGTTCAGAATTTTTCGATGTGTTGGCATCGCCTGTGCCTGTCTGATCATTTGCGGCCGCTAAGCGTAGTTGCCGCATCTCCTCTTCCATTTGTGGCTCAGTCGGATACTTCTCAAAATAGGCCATCGAGCGGAAATCCCATCTCGGTTGTTTAGGCTGAGTTTGGCTTTGCTTGGAGCTTTTTTCTGATGTTGTCCTTCTTTTTCTATCAGAATCGGATGGCATTTAGCTGAATACAAATTACAGGAATTCAAAAAAAAAAAATTTTCGTTTCGCGATAATGTTAATTGGGTAATAAAACACTCACAAAATAATCGGTTTATATATCGGAGTTTTTTTATGATCCTCATCATTATCATCATTTTTAAACCATATCAGGGATTTTTTTAATTTGTTTTCTCGATCATCTTGTCATTGTGCAAATTCAGGTACACAGTCGATGTTGGCGCATCATCATCAGCATCATTGCTATTCTCATCAGCATTTGTGTTATAACTGTAAAATTCAGTATGTTGTCATAATATGTGGTGCGTTCTGTCTGCTTGAAAACAACTAACCGTGGTTTTTTGACGACTGGCGTATTTCCATGATTTACTGACCATTTTTTCACTTTTGCTTCGAAACGATTTATCCTTAAAAAAAGGATGAATGGATAACATTCTAGCTGGTATAAAGGAGGCTAACTCACTTTTCCACAATATCATCAATACCGTCTTCGTAGAAATCAATTGCATCATCGCTGTCTTCCGAAAGCTCCTCTTCCATTCTTGAATATTTCTCCTCCAACTGGTCAAGTTTTAGCGACCTGGGTTATTTTCATACGCTTTACTTTGGGTCTGAAAACTTACCACACATCTTGGGCTCGAGCTGACATCAACGAATAAGGGTATTGTCGTTTCGCACCTTTGCGACATCCGGTCGCCATCGGCTCTTCCTTCTTACAACTTTTCATCTCCTCTGATTCAGTAGAAAAATGGGCAGCTGATACAGAGTTTGAGTTGGGCCGTTTGCCTCGTGGGACAGCAGCAGCAGCAGTAGCAGTGTCGTCTTCACCCTTTTTCATTATTTGACTCTTCAAATGTATTGTGGTTGTGTGCAAAAGAAAAAGGCTAAACATGAGATTAATGCTTCTGTTTTCGCACATCTTCAGCACCTCGGTGGAAATAAGGAGCGTTTTTTAACGCATTACTATATATATAATATGGCAAATGCAAATAGAAGCGACTTGTTTAAGATGAAAAGCAAAAAATCCTGTAAAGCGTTTTTTTGGTTGAATGCTAAAAATCATCAGAGAATATCTAGCCTTAAAATTTGGCTTGCGGGTCAACATCTTGTCCGTTACCGGCGCCATACATCATCATCATTAGCACCTTCATCAATTCTTTTTGGTGCGCTTCTTAGGTGAACCATTTGAAGATGATGACCCATCCTCGGCCTCATCATCGCTGCTTTCAACATCCACTACCACCGCCACCGGTTTTTCCTCAGATATTGAGGAAATAATCCAGTCTAGCGTCGCGGTCTCATTCTTTTCCTTAAAACATATATGTTTATCTGACATAATTTTTACGTAGAAGACACTGGACTAGATAATAGCGGGAGGACCATTTACACTACCCACCTTGATGTTGAGCTTGACGAACACAGTTTGGTCGATTTTCGACTGCAAGATCGATTCCAACTTATCGGGCGCGTTCTCTGATAGGTTGTAAAAGGCGTCTACGCTGGCAATGCCCAGAAATTTGATGGCTACATGGGAAAAAGCGGTTGTCTGCTGCTCGCATTCCTCATCATCGCAATCTCGGAGTACAACACGAAGGTACAAATTGCGGCTGGGCTTTTTGGCGCGATGTGCGCACGAGACACAGAAGTCTTCCTCGTCAAGTTTCTTACGACATGGAATACCGTTGCTACGCATCGGACAGGCCTAAATTGTAAGCATAATGCGACAAAGGAGCAAGCGTTTTTTTGTCCATCACCTTGTAGATGGAAAACAGAACGCTAGCAATCTTTGCGCGCAGAAAGAAAGAGCCAGCCGCATCAAACTCCTGGACCTCGCTGAGCGTTTTCGTGCGCAAAGTTGGTTGTTCCTCGGGGCCTTTTGGCTTAATTTGGAATCGTTTCAGGTTGTTGTTGTTGTTGTTCATCTTCACACACCGATGGGGAGAGAATACCGAGATGATTTGCTGGAAATTAAGTCAAAAAGACGATTATAGTGACATTTAAACCAAAAGTTAATAATTATATGCGTCATTGAACGTAAAATGACCAATAAAAATCCAAATAGAGAGCAAAATTTAATAGCAAATGCGAAAATCTTATAATATTGTGGATAAAAACATCGCGATGTAGTCTTCGAAACCTAAAAAGAATTATTTGGGATGAATTTTTGAAGATGGTACTTACAAACTCTAATCCTTCCTTTCTGATCAAAGTCACGATCGCGGAATGGAGTAGTCAATTGCTGCAGCACAAGACAAAGATAAATAAAATCATCAAAGTGTAAGCGATCTTAAATAATTATCAGATTGAAAACAACAAAATCAGTTATATTACCCGACATTGTGCGATCATACTTTCGTAATAATGTACAGTAAAAGTTGGGAGAAAATCTGTATCCTATAAAGAAACTATTTAGAATAGTGGGAGAAATTGGCAGCTGGTGCCAGCGCCCGCTGGGAGAAATCGACAGCTTGTGCTAGCGCCCGCTGCCAATTCTCACAGCGGAATTGTAGACAAAAAATGCCCACTCACCATATTCTCTTAAAGCAGTTTCAAGTCGGTCAACACCTATTGTCAGCTCACCTCGGCTGCAATATTCTTAAAAGAGATCTTCCATTCGTCCACATACTAAAATGAACCGTTAAAACAATGTGTTATCAAAAACTAAACGACAAGTCAAAGATGAACACTGCAACAATAATCACCTTCCAAAGAGGCCAAAATTCATTCCGATCAATCATGCCATCGCGATTGGAGTCAAACAGGTCAATGAGAAGCCTACAGGTGTCCTGATTGAAAGATCGATCTGTGCCATTCGAAAGGAGACTTTGCAATGTATTTTTGTCCATTTTTGTCGATCCATCGTTGCAAATTTTATCAAAAATCATTTCAGGAGTCAACTGTGATGGCATTTCGAGCAGTTCTATTTGGTTAGAAGCTATGATTATAAGCTGAAAGCTAAAGATAAATTCGTAAAAAATTTTGCGCGAGCATATAAATCATATTTTTACGTGGGTTGTAAAGGGTACACATGAATTGCGCTAATTCTGATTAATTTTTTGCAAATTAAGGGCTTTTTCAAGTATCGAATTGTGTATATTCACAGCTTAGAATATTAGTAGCTTTCGAATAATATTAGCATATAAATAAGAAAAAATAATGGGTGCACATGAATGGGCGATTGATTATTTGTAGCTTTGGTTAATTAAATTAAAGGAATTTATTCCGATTCAGACTCGGAAGTATCAGAATTTTTGAACAAAAATTTGTCACGCTTGAAAATTTTTTCAAAATACTGGCACGCCGCTTCTCTTTCTTCGAAGGCAATTAAACGAGGATGGCGGCACTTCTCACTAAGGAAGCGGGGTCGTTTAGGCTCGTCTGAGCGATCGGTTGCCGCTCGTTTGGTCCCTTTTTGCATGTTCGGTTTCATTTCATCAGCATGGTTTGACTTCGTATCAATTGTCGACATTTTTTAAATTGAAATTAAGAAATGGTTGGGAAAACAAAAAGATGGCTTTCTGAAGGGTAGAGCTAGAGCTTTAAGGCAACGGTGATAACATGTTCTGATAAAGGTTCTCCAGGTTGCACTGGTAATTGAAAATTGTGTGCCAAATACCATCAAAAAAAAACTGTCAATTTGGAAACATTTTGAAAAAGGACCTGAAATTCACGAAGGAATTTTGTTCCAAACATCCAAAACAGACATATTAATTATGAATAGATTAAGGATTAACCTCAGGTTATCGTTTGGCCAAAATTTGTTTAAGTCATAATTGGAAAAAGATAAGTGTCGGCCATTTTTTTTCACTGATAGTGGAAAATATGGAAAACGCCATAAATTCAAGTTTGGAGGCATATTCAAAACTGCATTATTATTAAATTTTAGGGTCTAAAGACCATACAAATAGGAAGGAGATTTATTTTGAAATTTTCCGTGAATTTAAGTTTGGCCAAGGACACCTGAAATTTAGCCATAAGGGTCTGCCCTGAAATCTCACGATTTTGGTTTAAAAATTTCTCTTTTTGCTTAATCTTAAAGAACATATTGAATTTGACAAACTGGCCAAGTTTAATGTTATTTCACTAAACATTAATTCATTATGGCCATTGGTGTAAAGGGGTAGTTAAATTTTCTCAACCTTATCATAATAAGTAGGGCCTGTAATTATATGGAAATCCATATTTTTTTCCTGGACTATGGGAGGCCTGAAACGCACGAAAAACATGTTTTTAGCTTAGTTTGAAGCCTCTAGGACGTATTTCTATATCCATATTTTCCATATTTCTCCATATTTGGCAATTTATGTCCATATTTCCATATTTTTCCATATTTTGGCATTTATGTCCATATTTTATGCCCATATTTTGGCATTTTTCCAAAAAACCTCTAACAGAACGGCCCCCAACAGATAAATTTGCCTTTTTGACCTCAAAAAACGGAAAATTTTTCAAAAAATCAGTTTTACAAAATTTTTCCAGAGAATATTGGAAAAATTTAAATTTTCTTAAAAATTGTTATTTTTGGTCTCAAAAATAAGCAGAAAAAACTAAATTTCGCTTTTTGGGTTGATTTTTCGCTAAAAATGATTAATTTTTAGCTTTATCATGTTTTTTTCATCTAAAATGATTTTAATACCATATTTAACCATTTTGAAGATTTTACTACATATATATTTAACAAATTTGAAGAAATATTGACAAATTATACCATCAATTTGGAAAAATTTATGTCCATATTTTGCAATTTTATGTCCATATTTTGAGATTTTTGCTATTTTATGTCCATATTTCGCGATTTGTTGTCCATATTTTATGGCCATATTTTGCGATTTTATGTCCATATAATTACAAGCCCTAATAATAAGCCTACAAATTTTAAAAAATATCCTAGAAACGAAATTAATAATCATTTTGAAGTGGAAGGTTAGGGCTTTCGTTCAAAAAAAAAAGTTTTTTACTGTAAGTAAAAAATGCCTTTTTTGTGCTGTCTGGTAATAGGCCTACGACGGGAGAGAGAGGAGAGAGAGAGAGGATAGAGAGAGAAAGAGAGAAGCAACAGAGGAAGGTTGGACGGGGGGGGGGGGTTTGAGTTTAGGGTGGAAATTTGAAAAATTTTATGTTAGGGGAGTCCTACATTTTAAATTTAATTTATTTTTTTAATAATGAATCAAAATTTGAAATAATTATTTCAACATTTAAATGAGGACAAATTAATGGCTTATGACGGGAAAGAGAGAGAGAGGGGTAGGCCATGCGAATGTTCAGCAGGGGCACCGGACGGGTGGGATTGTCTTGGATGGAGTGATGTGTGAATAGATTTTGGGGCGCCTTATATACGGCAATATCCTTGCCGTGTATCCAGTTTTTGGCATAAATGCATACGGCAAGGCAAATTACCCAATGACAGCCTCGACAATTGTGCCATTATCATGTCCACATTGTTAAATCCAGCCGCCCTCCCTCCCATTTCTATAGGCATTCAATCATCTTTATTTATTTATATGTTCATTTTACTTAACTTTGCACATTTGCCCCCCCCCCATAATTACCTCACGGCAAAAAACACACCTCCCAAAATCCCAAAATCTTTATTTTTTTGCACGTTCCTTGTACTTAACAATTGACCTCACTTTGCACATCCCCCCCCCCATAATTACCTCACGGCGCAAAAGACCCCCCCCACAATCCTAAATTTACGTGTCCAATTTTGGTCTTTAAAAACTGGCTACAGGTAATTATGGCCAAAAATATTGCCTCTCCCCTCCTCCCGCCAAAAGTCCCCCCCCCCGATTGCGCCAAAAAAACTTTTTGCACCCGCTCCAACTTTAAAAAATGTGTGTCCCCCCCCGGCTAATTGACGTCCTCGCCTATATAAAAGGCATGCCTTCGTATGGGTAACCACTGAGTTTCTTGCCTGATCGCCCAAAAAGCAATTTGAATCTCCTGCCTGATCGCCCAAAACAAATTTGAATCTCCTGCCTGATCGCCCAAAAGCAATTTGAATCTCCTGCCTGATCGCCCAAAACAATTTGAATCTCCTGCCTGATCAATCTCCCCCCCCCCGATGCCATCGACAAATTCTGCCGCAGCACGATATGAACGGGCGATACGTCGTTCACAGTGTGCCAACCGACAAGCGGACATCTGTTTGTCCAAAGCGATCGCAGTAGAGGCACGCATCAAGCGCCGATCGGCTACCCAGCTGCGCAAAAAAGCCTTGGCCCGTCTCAAAATGGATCTCGGATTGGCGAGAGCAGCGATAAACTCCGGCAACTTCTTTTTGAAGAGGAAGAAAGGCATCAGCCTTTGGCTTTTGCCAAATGGACGGGTAAAATTTTTAATATTTAATTTTATTTATTTTACATTTATTAAATTCAGGGCCCTCTGAGAGCAGCCATTGTGGTTCATCATGGCCCGCCGTTGCCGCCGCCTCCGCCGCCACCTCCGCCGCCGCCCTGTGACCTGATGGCGGCACTACAAATTGTAGCACCATTGGCGGCGCCGGGTGGCAAGAAAGGGCAATTAGCGCTCTGCTTCCGCTGCCATGTCGAATTGTTCGACAAGCAGCCGGAGAAGTGTGGCCGCTGTTCATTTCGTGGTGGCCGCATGGAGGAGATGGAGGAGTGATCGTGTGCCGACAAAATCCCGACCCAAATCCCAACCCAACCCAATAAAATCCCAGTAACCTAAAAAACAACAAAATCCCGACTCAACCAAAAAAAAAAGACGAAATCCATTTTGGCTGAGTCGAGATTTTGTTGTTTTTATGTTAGCGGGATTTTGTCGGGCTGGGATTTGGGTCGTATCGCCAATTTAATATTGCGCATTTTGTGAATGTTTTTTTTACTGGCTTAATATCTAAATTTATTTTTTTGTATGTAATATCTAAGGCTAGGATTTATATTTACAGAAAATCCAAAATTAAATAAGTAAAGGAAAACAAATTTATTCAGTCCTGATAGAATTTAACAAAATTGGGTTATTTTTTTTGATAGCATAATTTTTGGAAAACAATTTCGGAAAATTTTTGGGCTATGGGCGGGGGGAGGGGGAGGGGGGGGGGTCATGTTATCTATTAAGGATTGGGCTAGGGGCGGGGGACTGTTTTAAGTACCCCTGTCCATTGATTATATGCAAAAGTGCTTTAGGTTACAGGGGCAGGGGTCCCAGACCCCTGCCCTGCGACCCTATACTACTTCTATTATTGGAGGTCTTTCTTTAAGCTAAATTTCAACTAAAGCAATATATATAAAACAATTGACAGGCTCTACAAATAAAAGAACCCGTCACAGTTCAAACGTGGGTACGTCAAACAATGCAACTGAACACACGGTACAGCAACGAGAGGATATAAGTGACGCTGAAAGCGTTGCAGGTTTTTTGAGTTTATTTTCCCATAATTTTCTACAAATAGTTACAGATAATCGACGTCGGAAATCAGCACCAACGCTTCTTGCTGCGGGTGCGAACACACCACGTTACACAAGCGCTAGGCGTGCAAAGGTTTTGGATTCATTGTTTTTGTATTATTTCTTTTTCAGTTAAATGAGGTACACGCCAAGCAAATTGAAGACAAAATGGAGAAGGTGGTCCGAGAATACCTCGCTCGTGATTGGCCAAAGAAATTGGTCACGTTACAACGTCGTCGCAACTCAACCGGTAGTCTAAATTATATATATTTTTCAACATATATTAGAGGCACGAATCACGCGCTGTGGGTCCGGTTGTGATTGTACTTCACTGGCACAATGCCATCAGAATGCCGCGGCCTGTCTTTCGGCTCAAAAGTACATCATGGAGTTTCAACCCGGCACAAAACCTGCACCAAAGTTCATTGCTGCGACGAGGAATACAAAGGGGGTCCGTCCTACCGGTCGTTGTCATCAAATCAGTGCTTTCAAATGTGCTTCGCGCTCAGCTGGGCACCGGGTTTGTTTTTAATGTAATTGTGTACAGAACTTTTTAAAAGGTTGACTACTACGACTGTGGACAATTTGGCGACGCATTTTGTGTGCATTGCGCGGCTCGTCTGTTGCGTGGCGAACAATCCTTGATCAAGTGGGGGCGGCAAACACCTTGCTGTGCCAATGGCGCCGCACACACTCAACAAATGGTCACCGAATTTGACGAGCTTCAACAACCGCCACCTGCCTACTTGGATGGATTGGTGGATACGGTTGAAGAGAGGGTTCGAGAGGCATTTCTGAACAACACGATGGCATTCAACAACCTGTTCGCCTTCGCATCAACACATGGGGAAAAGGCACCACCTGAACAAATGGGCGGTCGCTTGGACACATGCAAATATAATGGTATAAAATGCAAACACTATTTTACAATAAGCAATTGTATATTTTAGGACAGTTCGCATTTCTGTTCAGCGACTTAATTGCACCGGGGGTCCGTCGCCCTTCATTTGCTCAAGTATACACCTTGGCACCCGAAGACGCATTGAATGTCCGCGAAGAGGCACTCGACACCGCCGTTTCGTCCCACGTCAAACGCACCATCATCGAAAGACTTGAGACATTGATGCGTGCAAACCCATTTGGCCAGACATTCCAAACTGTGGGTACGAAGATTGAGGCGGCTCGTACAGCAACTGGAGAACTTCCGCATTTCCGAGTATATCATACTTTATAAATAGTATTTTACAATTAAAAACTTTATTAAAGATTGCCCTGTTGACGGATCGTCAGTTGAGGGGGGCTCCGCTTCAAGGACGCACTGATATTACTGTTATTGAACGAGCGGATGCACCGACTGCCAAACAAGTGGCTGTAATTTGGGTAGAAGAGGATGGGCTACCACCACAGATCAGCGGTAATAACAAACGATCCAAAAACAGTCTCATCATAAAATAATTAAGCTTTCTGGGTGTCCGACAAAGCCGGGAAGATGCGCGAGCTGAAGAGTGGCATGCCGCAAATCGACCCGTGCTGCTTCCCACTACTCCACCCGCTTGGCACACTTGGATGGCGGTGGTTTATGACGAAGCGTGGGTCCGAGGTTATAACGAGAAAGCCTATCAAAATCAAAAATGATTAAAATTCTCAAGAACGCCCATCATGAAATCCAGCAACAAGAGGAACCGGATTTGGACCAAATTTCCGACGACGAATTGGGCGACGAAGTTCCAATCGATGACATTGTGGGTACGCAGCAGAATGATGAAGAAATTGACGAAATGCCGGAGCTCGAACTGGAATTGGACAACGATGTTGCCGAGGAACAGGAGGAGCGACAGTTTTACCGCTACCGCATGGCACTTCGGGGGTCCGGCAAGAACACCTTCCATTGGTTGTGGTTCGCGCGACGACTCGCCGAGTACTTCACCATCTCTGTGCTCAACCGGATCGAGCGCAACGACCTTGAACATCTGAAGGCAATCCAGGTCAAGAAGAACTACCGGCAGCTTCTAGCCCGTGAATATATCGCCGCCATGGAGAAGGGGGTCCGACAGCAAGGACCAAATGCCAAGCTCGGCCGTGTTTTCCTCATGCCGCAGACCTTCGCCGGGTCGCGGCAGTATTACCAAGGGAAGTACGCCGACTTGATGACGATGGTTCGACACCTGGGGGCTCCGACTTGGTAAAAGAGTCACAAATTAATTGTAATGATTTATGAGTATTATAATAAATGTTAAGGTTTGTGACATTTACTGGAAACCCGAAATGGCCAGAGATCGACGAAGCATTGCGGGTGCGTCAAAACTATGCTCACCGGCCCGACATTGTGTGCCGAATCTTCATGGATAAGGCGGCAGAATTCATCAGGGATGTGACGGAGCGTGGTGTGCTCGGCAAAGTTGCCGGTTGGTGCTACAGTGTGGAACATCAAAAGCGCGGTAATTCATTAAAATTAATAGCATGATTAACTTTTAAAATTGTTAAGGCATGCCACACATCCACATGCTTCTGATCCTTGAACGGGGGGTCCGCATCGAAACTGCACAGCAGGTGGACGAATATGTTTCCGCGCGCATCCCGACGCTTCCACCGTCATCGGATCAATCGCCCGAAGGACATCAGCAGCGTCGCCTCTGGCACTACGTCACTTCAATGATGTTGCACGACTGCAACGCGGCATGTCTGGAGGGCTCGCGATGCCGCAAGCATTTTCCCAAGCCGTACTCTGACCGGACTGAACTATCGGGTAAATCATGTTGTCATATATATCTGATAAATATTTTGTAAAAATTTAAAGAGGTCCGTTACACGAATTATGTGCGCATACCCCCCGACGAAAGTGACACGTTTTTTGGAAGAGCCGGTGGGCAGGACAACCAACATGACGACGACCATCACGACCCAGCTGCTGACCCGGAACGAGACTGGGCCGAAGTGCGGTACCAGCGCTTTCCTCACCAAGGAAGAGTTCCGGCGAGGCAGCATGTACTAATTTTTCTTATATTGTCAATTCAAAATATAATTATTAAGGGCGAACATGGCCAGACGCATTACAAGAAGAAAAGGGGGGTCCGGAGCGCAATTCTGATGGACGACAGCCGAGTCATCCCATACAACTCATTTCTTCTGCTCAAATACGGATGCCACATCAACGTGGAGTACGTGTTCGGACAGAAGGCCTGCAAGTATATCTTCAAATACCTGTTAAAAGGTTATTATTTTATTACTTTTAATGTTTTTTATAATTCTAAAAATTCAGGGTTTGAAAAGGCCTATGTCCGTGTTGCACAGCCAAGAAGATCGGCGCAACAGGGCAGAAATGGTGGTACTGCGGGTGCGGACGAAGTGTACGACTACGACGAGATTGCAGCCACCTTCAAAGTGCGCTACATGACGGCCATGGAAGCATACCTGCGCCTGAACTCGTACAAAATCGTGGGTATGTCGCACCAAATCTACACACTCAGCGTGCACGACGAACTTGGCCAAACGATTGTCGTGGAAGAAGGGCATGAAGAGGAAGGACGGTGGAGGGTTCGAGAAAACACACGGCTTACGGCCTTCTTTGCACTTTGTGCAAGAGATCCGGATGCCGCTCAGTTGACGTACGACCGAGTGCCATATCGCTACACGTGAGTTGAAATAAAAATAAATTACTTAGTAATTTTTTTTGCGGTATTTAGGTGGGACTTCAGGTCACGTTCATGGAAGAAGCGGGTGCGTCAACTGGAAGAAGACCCGCACAAGGCCAAAATGTTCGTGCGTGTGTACACCGTGTCACCGCGCAAGCATGAACTTTTTGCGCTAAGGTAAATTTCCAAATATGAAACAATAAAAAATTAATTCGTAAAAACAGAACTTTGCTCCTCCACCGTCCTGGCCCCAAAAGCTTTGCCGACCTTCGTACCATCGATGGCATTCAATTTGACACATTCGTTGGTACGTGCCAACATTTGGGCCTTCAAGTGAGCGACGAAGTCTTTCGCCGTGCCATGCAAGAAGCCTGCGCCGAAATGTCCAACCTCAAGCGCCTGCAGCACTACTTCGCCATGCTGCTTGCGCACGCCCATCCGTCCAACCCTCAGGCGCTGTTCGACGAGTTCCTCAACGAGATGAACCCGCCTGTTGCCGCCAACCACCCAGGAGCTGTGCCGAAGTCAGCTGCAGTCCGCGCGGCTGAGGTGATGCTCAACCTTGAGTATTACCTTAACTGCATGGCGACGAACACCAAGTGAGTAAAGCTGGCATAATATTGTCCATATAATCATTATTTTTAAGAGATGTTGGGCTGCAAGGACTGCCAGTGGGCTACGACTTTCAACATCAGGCGCAGCTCCTGGAGGAAGACAACATCTGGGACAGCTTTTATGGGGAGGATGCAGGGCAACGCCGCAAACCACCGCAGCAAGTTGCCGTTGAGCAGATTGGACGCCTCAACCCAGACCAACGGACCGCCTTTGATGAGATCTCAGCATCAATTCTTGGCGGGTGCGACCAGAAGCTGTTCTTCCTCGAAGGCGCGGGTGGATGCGGTAATAATGACTTATTTAGCCTTATCAAATAAAAAAACAATTATTTAGGCAAGACGTACTTTTACAACACGCTGATCAAGTGGTGCATCGCAGGCAAGCCCTCCTTGGATGGAAACACCAACGCACAGTGGGTACGCAACCAAGAACTGCAGCGAAACTCAGTTGTTGCCGCCGCCAGCACCGGCATCGCCGCTCTGTTGTTGATAGGCGGTGGAACGGCACACAGGCACTTCTACGTGCCAAACGACGTGTCGCAGGAGACGCCGCCGATGCTGAACTTCGAGTCGGCAAAAGCGGAGCAACTGCGCCACGCACAACTGATCATCATTGATGTAAACTAAAACATAAGTTTGCTTTCGTTAATGATAAAAAATTTAGGAGATCAGTATGTTGTCCAACACCGTGCTCGACTACATCGACCGGCTGTTGCGAGACGTTTGTGCAAATGCCACACCGTTCGGCAACAAAGTGGTGGTGTTGAGCGGCGACTGGCGGCAACTGACTCCCGTAGTCGAGCATGGAACTCGTGAGGACCAAGTGGGTACGTCGATCAAGATGGGAGCGCTCTTTCGTCTGTTCAAAAAAATCAGGTAATTTGTCAACTTTGTTTTTTAGAAACATATTTATGTTATTAGCCTAACGATCAACATGCGGACCGCACCAGGAGAACAATTGTTGCGCGATTGGCTGCAGGAAATCGGCAATGGAATGCACCGCGTGGGTACGGACAGCCAAGGCTTCACCAACCAACTGCGCATTCCGCCCGAACTTCTCGTGGGCGACCTCGACCACACCATTCACTTCTGCTTCCCAGAAGCACTGTTTGACGACCCGCTGGCCAACGCGGACGCAATTGCCCACAATGCCATCCTCTGTCCGACCAACAACGACGTGCAGCACATCAATGAGGTGGCGCTTGGCAGAATGAGCGGGTGCGGAAGGGAATTCTTGTCCATCGACGAACCTCTGGAGCCTAACGAAGAGATGCACAATTTCCGCACCGACTTCAACATGGAGGCCGTGCACAATGAAATGCCATCCGGAATGCCGCCGCACAAACTGACCATCAAAGTAACAAAAGTTTGAAAGCTATGGCTTATTGTTAACCAAAAAATTCAGGTGGGTACGCCAGTGATGCTGATCCGAAATCTGGACGTCACCCAGGGACTGTGCAACGGCACACGCCTTCAAGTGATGCGCATGTCGGAGAACAACCTATTCTGCCGAATCCTCACCGGACCACGAGCGGGTGCGCAGAACATCATCGCAATTCCCAGTATTCAATTTGAATACGGCCGCGCACGTCACCACCGCGGGCTACGATTCCGCCGTCTGCAGTTCCCCATCCGACTTTGCTTTGCCATGACCATCAACAAGGTCAAATAAAGAAATTATATGTGAATACATACAATATGCTAAAAAATTTTAAGGCACAAGGACAGACGCTGCAGCGCATGGCGCTCGTGCTCAACGGCAGACAATGCTTCTCCATGGCCAAGTGTACGTCGCCATGTCCAGGGTGACGCAGATGGACAGTATCAGGGTGTACGCGCCTTTCTGCCAAAGTGGGTACGGAACACACATCGAGAACGTGGTTTACCACGAGCTGTTGGACTTGGTGATGCAGCAGCACAGGACGCCGAATCGTGGACTGATCGACGTGGGAAATGAACCGGACGTGGCAATGCAGGACGTGGGCCCCAGAGAACCGAACGTGGCTGACCCGGACGTGGAAATGAATAATGAAACTGCAGCGGGTGCGAACTCTCAAGAGCCTAACGATCTTGACAGTTCATTTGATGCTTTTTTTGATTGAGTTTTGTTTGATGTTATTTATTTTTATCGTTTATTTTATCATTTATGTTTTTTGATTGTTTTTGTTTTATTTAAAGAGCGCTATTGAGGATCTTTTATGTATATTTACAAAACAAAATTCAATGGCCCCGGCTGGCCCCGGTGTTCAAAGCGGCCCCGGCGCTTTCACAGGGCCCCTTGGGGCCCTGGTTCCTAATAAAGGGAGAAACAGGCACAAAATGCCTTAAAATTATCTAAATTGGCTTAAAATCAATTTTTATTTTTTAAAAAATTATTTTTGATATCTCATTTTTGAAAAAAAAAGTTTTTTAGGAATACATTTTTAAAAAAATTTTTTAATTTTTCACAAAAAATTTTCTATAAATTCTCAAAAATCCTCAAAATATGCAAGAATAATGAAAATATGTACGAAAAACTGCGAAAATATATACGAAAAAGTCCAAAATATGTACATATGTAATATGTAGAAAAATCCGAAAATATGTAAATAAAAGTCACAACTTTTGTTCGCAAACACAAAAAAGAAAGAAAGTGATTTTCCTACTATTCAAAGCATGGAGAAACCAGAAAAAAACTATGTATTTACATAAAAGAACAATCCTAGTAATAATTATATAATTTTAATTAATTTTTTATGATATTTTTATTTTTGGGACTTTTCTCTCCGTTGTTTGCACTACATTGATCGAAATATCAGTGCTTTGATCAAATCAGAATCCTTTTTGCAAATTGATCAAAATTTGTTGTGTGAAATTCTCGAAAGAGATGAGCTGAGAAGCAGTGAAATCGAAATTTGGAATGCGGTAAATTAAATATTATAAATTACAATTATTTATTTTATATTTAGGCACTCCGTTGGTCCGACGAACAGTGCCGTCAAAAAGGCATCGAATGTTCTGCTGAGAATCGACGCAAAATGATTGGCCAAGCATTATTCAACATTCGTTTTCCACTCATACCAAAAGAGGATTTTACAAAAAGCGTTGGTAATAAATAATATTTTGATGATTAGAGAGTTTGCTATCTTGAAAATGCTTGAACCTGGCTTGGATTCCTTGTTGGACTGGACCTGTAATGGTTCCAAGTCTGGATTAAGGGCTTTTCATAATTATACCGTTTTTCCTCGAATAAAACCCCTTCAAAATGGGGTTATACTCGAGGGTGGGGCTTTAATGTTCAACCCTTTTTTACAAAATTTCAATGTTTTATGCAAATTTTTCCAATAGCAAATTTTTATTAGTTTTTGAAATTGGTCAAAATTTTTGCTACAATTTAAATCTTAACCTGAAATTTTTAAATTAAAAAGATTTTTCATTTTTTGGAACCTTGGAAATTTAGGCGAATGCTTGAAAATTCATAATTCACTTCGAAATGGATCAATTAAAGTGCAAAAAAGCACTAAAAATAGAGAAAAATCTGGAGAATTTATACTTTTTTTAAGGATTTTCTAGCTTAAAATGAAGAAGTTAGCTGATAATAAATTTTGGAAAAATTCATTTTTCGGAAAATAATTAAATCACTGTTATGAAAAGGTATTTTTGAAAGAAATATACGAAAAAAAATCTGCAATTTTTTCCACTATAAGATTGCCTTTATTTCTTATCGAATCGGAATCAAAATTTTATTTTGCACTAATTATAATTCTAATAACCTAATTCCATAGACTTAAAATTTAAAAGACCATATGTCGTTTTTTTAATATTACAATGCCCCAGGTCAAGGCCAAACTTAATTGATGACTCATTTTATGAAATGAATTAATTGTCTAATTAATTATCCATTTCAATCAAATTTCAGTTCCATTTGGTGTGTTAACAATGGAAGAAGTGAACAGCGTGTATCAGCATTATTCCCATCAAAATTTAAGTGATGCCACTGGGCTTTTCCCATTGAAATTTCCAACGCACCGACGGAACAAAAACGAAGGCACAATTGAGATGGAAATTGAAAAAGTGTCCGAATTTGCGCTGGAGGCGGTGGGAAGTCAACGATTTAGCGATGCCGAGAAAATTGGGGGATTTCCATGGAAAATATGGGCACAAATTGGAATAAAAAATGAAAGCACTGAGAAATGGTTGGGCTTTATCCTTTCCAACGATGGCCTTGAAAATGGTAAAAAAAAGTCTTTTTCATAAATCTGTCCGAATTTAAATTCACCAAAACTAAATATGTATAATAAACGATTATGCAGACAAATTAGACAAAGTGTAAACAATAAAAGAATGCAAGAATAATGGAAATTGAAAATGTAGGTGAAAAGTACCCTTTCAACTTAAATAAGTACCGGATTTAATGATAATGGTAATTTTAGTGAATATTTTTTTTATTTGTACAGAAAATTGGTCTTGTAAAAGTTCGGCAAAACTTCGAATTGTTTCTCAAAAGAACGGCACGGAGGATTTAATTGCAAGATTCAATAACTTCATTTTTAATAAAGAATTAAATAATCCTGGATTTCCTTATTTCATTAGTTTTGCGGTGAGTGGGATTCAAATAAATTTAATAAACTTCATATTTTGAAATTAAAATTTTTAAAATTTTAAAAAAGAAAGTGACAAAAAAATGAATTGAATTTTTTGAAATTTTTTGGTTATAACTCTTTGTAAATTTTTTTCTAGATTTTAAAAAATTAAATAAGATAGGATTTGATAGGATATGTAATGCATCGTTTAATACCAATTTTTATTAATTTAACTAAATTTAAGCTAAGTTATGGTTTCTTATTAGCAATAAAACTAGCCGCTCTGAGGGCATGCGCGGTTCAGTTTAGCCAGCCGCGCCCTAGCCGTTCGAGGCGTAGCCAGTAACGGGGTAGATGCGCCAGGTTGTTAGTGCAGTAGCAGCTACCGAAAGATGCGTGTCTGGATGTTCGTGCAGCAGCAGCTACCGGCACATGCGCGTGGCACCCGTGCCCAGTTGGAATGGGCATGCGTGGCGCGCGTGCAGCATTGGAACCCGAGGGCTTGGCGAATGGGCATACGTGGCACCCGTGAGCAGTTGGAATGGGCATGCGTGGCACCCGTGCTCAGTTGGAACCCGAGGGCTTGGCGAATGGGCATGCGTGGCACCCGTGAGCAGTTGGAACCCGAGGGCTTGGCGAATGGTCATGCGTGGCACCCGTGACCAGTTGGAACCCGAGGGCTTGGCGAATGGTCATGCGTGGCACCCGTGACCAGTTGGAACCCGAGGGCTTGGCGAATGGGCATGCGTGGCATCCGTGAACAGTTGGAACCCGAGGGCTTGGCGAATGGGCATGCGTGGCACCCGTGAACAGTTGGAACCCGAGGGCTTGGCGAATGGGCATGCGTGACACCCGTGCTCAGTTGAATGGGCATGCGTGGCACCCGTGAGCAGTTCGAATGGGCATACGTGGCACCCGTGCTTAGTTGAATTAGCTTCACCAACAATGTATTTTTGTTGTTGGCTACTAGACTTGCACACCACGATGTGGTGGCCCATATGTGCAAGACCTACCTATTTAATTAACAATATATAATTGTGCTGTAAAAATTTGAGAAATTTTATTAAAAAATTTATTGAAACACACCACTGGGGAGTAAGGACTCCGACCAAGTGTTAACAGAAATGAACAAACGAATACAAAACATTTTAAATAGTGAAAAATCAACAGAAATAAATGAAATAACACACTGGGGAGTAAGGACTCCGACCAAGTGTATATAAAAAATAAACAAACTCAGATCCTTCGCTCATCACTCGAGCAGAATTTCTTTGTCGGTACAAATTCTTCTGCAAATTCTTCCTCTTGCATGGCAACAGAAGGCCCTGCGAGAGATGGCCCGACATCCATAGCATCCTGTAACAGATGCGCTGGAGTCACGTACTGCTGGTTCGTCACGATGTTGTGTGCGGCAGGGTAGTTCAGCTGTTCAGGACCCTGAAACACCAAATAAACTGAGCTCCAATTGACATATACTGAGAAACTGACCAAGATTGTTTGGAAGTGGTTGAGTCCATTGTACCATATCAAAACCGGGTTGTGTACCTGCCTTTGTTGACCTTGATGGCCATGTACAGTGAAGTTTTGCAGCTGATCATGTGGAAAGTCTTGCTCCATTCTCTGTTTTTAAACCAAATTACACATTTTGTTGAATAATATGACATATTTACGAAAATAGAACAATTTTGAAAGAATCAGACGAGTTCAACCAATTTAAAAAATTACACATTTTGTTGATAATATGACATATTTACGAAAATAGAACAATTTTGAAAGAATCAGATGAGTTCAACCAACTTAAAAAATTACACATTTTGTTGAATAATATGACATATTTACGAAAATAGAACAATTTTGAAAGAATCAGACGAGTTCAACCAACTTAAAAAATTACACATTTTGTTGAATAATATGACATATTTACGAAAATAGAACAATTTTGAAAGAATCAGACGAGTTCAACCAACTTAAAAAATTACACATTTTGTTGAATAATATGACATATTTACGAAAATAGAACAATTTTGAAAGAATCAGACGAGTTCAACCAATTTAAAAAATTACACATTTTGTTGAATAATATGACATATTTACGAAAATAGAACAATTTTGAAAGAATCAGACGAGTTCAACCAACTTAAAAAATTACACATTTTGTTGAATAATATGACATATTTACGAAAATAGAACAATTTTGAAAGAATCAGACGAGTTCAACCAATTTAAAAAATTACACATTTTGTTGAATAATATGACATATTTACGAAAATAGAACAATTTTGAAAGAATCAGACGAGTTCAACCAACTTAAAAAATTACACATTTTGTTGAATAATATGACATATTTACGAAAATAGAACAATTTTGAAAGAATCAGACGAGTTCAACCAACTTAAAAAATTACACATTTTGTTGAATAATATGACATATTTACGAAAATAGAACAATTTTGAAAGATTCAGATGAGTTCAACCAACTTAAAAAATTACACATTTTGTTGAATAATATGACATATTTACGAAAATAGAACAATTTTGAAAGAATCAGACGAGTTCAACCAACTTAAAAAATTACACATTTTGTTGAATAATATGACATATTTACGAAAATAGAACAATTTTGAAAGAATCAGACGAGTTCAACCAATTTAAAAAATTACACATTTTGTTGAATAATATGACATATTTACGAAAATAGAACAATTTTGAAAGAATCAGACGAGTTCAACCAACTTAAAAAATTACACATTTTGTTGAATAATATGACATATTTACGAAAATAGAACAATTTTGAAAGAATCAGACGAGTTCAACCAACTTAAAAAATTACACATTTTGTTGAATAATATGACATATTTACGAAAATAGAACAATTTTGAAAGAATCAGACGAGTTCAACCAACTTAAAAAATTACACATTTTGTTGAATAATATGACATATTTACGAAAATAGAACAATTTTGAAAGAATCAGACGAGTTCAACCAACTTAAAAAATTACACATTTTGTTGAATAATATGACATATTTACGAAAATAGAACAATTTTGAAAGAATCAGACGAGTTCAACCAACTTAAAAAATTACACATTTTGTTGAATAATATGACATATTTACGAAAATAGAACAATTTTGAAAGAATCAGACGAGTTCAACCAATTTAAAAAATTACACATTTTGTTGAATAATATGACATATTTACGAAAATAGAACAATTTTGAAAGAATCAGACGAGTTCAACCAACTTAAAAAATTACACATTTTGTTGAATAATATGACATATTTACGAAAATAGAACAATTTTGAAAGAATCAGACGAGTTCAACCAACTTAAAAAATTACACATTTTGTTGAATAATATGACATATTTACGAAAATAGAACAATTTTGAAAGATTCAGATGAGTTCAACCAACTTAAAAAATTACACATTTTGTTGAATAATATGACATATTTACGAAAATAGAACAATTTTGAAAGAATCAGACGAGTTCAACCAACTTAAAAAATTACACATTTTGTTGAATAATATGACATATTTACGAAAATAGAACAATTTTGAAAGAATCAGACGAGTTCAACCAATTTAAAAAATTACACATTTTGTTGAATAATATGACATATTTACGAAAATAGAACAATTTTGAAAGAATCAGACGAGTTCAACCAACTTAAAAAATTACACATTTTGTTGAATAATATGATATTTACGAAAATAGAACAATTTTGAAAGAATCAGACGAGTTCAACCAACTTAAAAAATTACACATTTTGTTGAATAATATGACATATTTACGAAAATAGAACAATTTTGAAAGAATCAGACGAGTTCAACCAACTTAAAAAATTACACATTTTGTTGAATAATATGACATATTTACGAAAATAGAACAATTTTGAAAGAATCAGACGAGTTCAACCAACTTAAAAAATTACACATTTTGTTGAATAATATGACATATTTACGAAAATAGAACAATTTTGAAAGAATCAGACGAGTTCAACCAACTTAAAAAATTACACATTTTGTTGAATAATATGACATATTTACGAAAATAGAACAATTTTGAAAGAATCAGACGAGTTCAACCAATTTAAAAAATTACACATTTTGTTGAATAATATGACATATTTACGAAAATAGAACAATTTTGAAAGAATCAGACGAGTTCAACCAATTTAAAAAATTACACATTTTGTTGAATAATATGACATATTTACGAAAATAGAACAATTTTGAAAGAATCAGACGAGTTCAACCAATTTAAAAAATTACACATTTTGTTGAATAATATGACATATTTACGAAAATAGAACAATTTTGAAAGATTCAGATGAGTTCAAGCAACTTAAAAAATTACACATTTTGTTGAATAATATGACATATTTACGAAAATAGAACAATTTTGAAAGAATCAGACGAGTTCAACCAATTTAAAAAATTACACATTTTGTTGAATAATATGACATATTTACGAAAATAGAACAATTTTGAAAGAATCAGACGAGTTCAACCAACTTAAAAAATTACACATTTTGTTGAATAATATGACATATTTACGAAAATAGAACAATTTTGAAAGAATCAGACGAGTTCAACCAACTTAAAAAATTACACATTTTGTTGAATAATATGACATATTTACGAAAATAGAACAATTTTGAAAGAATCAGACGAGTTCAACCAACTTAAAAAATTACACATTTTGTTGAATAATATGACATATTTACGAAAATAGAACAATTTTGAAAGAATCAGACGAGTTCAACCAACTTAAAAAATTACACATTTTGTTGAATAATATGACATATTTACGAAAATAGAACAATTTTGAAAGATTCAGATGAGTTCAAGCAACTTAAAAAATTACACATTTTGTTGAATAATATGACATATTTACGAAAATAGAACAATTTTGAAAGAATCAGACGAGTTCAACCAACTTAAAAAATTACACATTTTGTTGAATAATATGACATATTTACGAAAATAGAACAATTTTGAAAGATTCAGATGAGTTCAAGCAACTTAAAAAATTACACATTTTGTTGAATAATATGACATATTTACGAAAATAGAACAATTTTGAAAGAATCAGACGAGTTCAACCAACTTAAAAAATTACACATTTTGTTGAATAATATGACATATTTACGAAAATAGAACAATTTTGAAAGAATCAGACGAGTTCAACCAACTTAAAAAATTACACATTTTGTTGAATAATATGACATATTTACGAAAATAGAACAATTTTGAAAGAATCAGACGAGTTCAACCAACTTAAAAAATTACACATTTTGTTGAATAATATGACATATTTACGAAAATAGAACAATTTTGAAAGAATCAGACGAGTTCAACCAATTTAAAAAATTACACATTTTGTTGAATAATATGACATATTTACGAAAATAGAACAATTTTGAAAGATTCAGATGAGTTCAAGCAACTTAAAAAATTACACATTTTGTTGAATAATATGACATATTTACGAAAATAGAACAATTTTGAAAGAATCAGACGAGTTCAACCAACTTAAAAAATTACACATTTTGTTGAATAATATGACATATTTACGAAAATAGAACAATTTTGAAAGAATCAGACGAGTTCAACCAATTTAAAAAATTACACATTTTGTTGAATAATATGACATATTTACGAAAATAGAACAATTTTGAAAGAATCAGACGAGTTCAACCAACTTAAAAAATTACACATTTTGTTGAATAATATGACATATTTACGAAAATAGAACAATTTTGAAAGAATCAGACGAGTCAACCAACTTAAAAAATTACACATTTTGTTGAATAATATGACATATTTACGAAAATAGAACAATTTTGAAAGAATCAGACGAGTTCAACCAACTTAAAAAATTACACATTTTGTTGAATAATATGACATATTTACGAAAATAGAACAATTTTGAAAGAATCAGACGAGTTCAACCAACTTAAAAAAATTACACATTTTGTTGAATAATATGACATATTACGAAAATAGAACAATGTATTTAAATTTGGCACCATACTCATTAAATATGATTTTGCAGTTAAGCATTCATATTTAAGAAGCACCCCGTCATCGCTGGACTTACGAAAAACGCCAGGACGGGGACCCGGTCAAAACTGTATATGCATACATTAATTCAATGAATGCGTATACATTTTTGACTTAGAACTGAAAGAGCAAGAAAATAAATGTATGAATTTGAATCTGTGCTGCTATTTACTTGTTGACAAAAGCCCCGTCCAAGCAAACAGCACAGACCGCCCTTACAGTTCGCGGGTCATACTGACTTTTTGTTGTTAGGCCCAAACAAATAATTTAAATATATAATTGTTTTTGCTACTTATATAATATTAAAAATATTCTTAGGTGTAAGAAGGTTTAAATTTTTATTAAACAAAAAATTGAATGAAAATGGTTGTTTTTTCTCATATATTTTTATTCAAATATGTGTCGAACCGCTGAAGTGGAGTTCCACTTTACCACGGTCCGAACACATTCATTTTAAAACAAATGTTATAATGAGAGTAAGTATGCACACATAACGCTGAAGTGGAGTTCCACTTTACCACGTGTCCGCATGCATATCCACTCAACAAAATAACATGAAAACCTTGAAAATATATTAAATTTTTGCTAAAAAACAACCATTAGAATAAATATTGAAGAAATTCATGCAAATAGAAAAGATTTAAATAAATATGATGTAAATGGTTGTCATTTTCTATTGAATTGTTCAGATATGTGACGAACCGCTGAAGTGGAGTTCCACTTTACCACGGTCCGAACACATTCATTTTAAAACAAATGTTATAATGAGAGTAAGTATGCACACATAACGCTGAAGTGGAGTTCCACTTTACCACGTGTCCGCATGCATATCCACTCAACAAAATAACATGAAAACCTTGAAAATATATTAAATTTTTGCTAAAAAACAACCATTAGAATAAATATTGA
>CP049708.1:17567605-17590908 GCA_004148225.2 Heterodera glycines | reverse complement strand
CAAATTCTGACTGATTCTCAGCACTTTTGGCAATGAATGTGAACCGGACTTACGGCGGCGGCAAACCATATGCCAATGATTGTCTGATC
The DNA here is from genome assembly GCA_004148225.2 of Heterodera glycines. Taxonomy (NCBI): domain Eukaryota; kingdom Metazoa; phylum Nematoda; class Chromadorea; order Rhabditida; family Heteroderidae; genus Heterodera; species Heterodera glycines. The sequence goes on along the minus strand of CP049708.1, from coordinate 17,590,819 downwards.
AGTTTACTTTGCTATGCAAAATGAATTTGCCAAAATTTTCTTTTTTGTTATTTGCCATTTTCTCTACCCTCCCCCCTTTCTCCCCAAATTTGCTAATCACCCGCCACCCTTTTTTATTGGAATGTTTCGTTTTCCAAAATTACAAATGACACCGCAGCAGAAAGAACAAATGTTAATGTATTTATTCTTCAATGGGTGCGAATGTGAAAGTTAATATGACAGAATTATTGCCTTTATTCGTTCAATTTAACTGGCGGAGGCGACCAAAAAGATTATGACAGATTTCACTTTTCGATTTTTGGTTCCTCCCATTTTTGCGTCAAAAACAGCGACCCATTAAATTTGGATTTTCTGCTCCGCATTCTTTTTTGGATTGGCAATATTTCTTTTTTCAAATTCATTCAGTCAAAAATCGCTTTTCGAAATATAACGACGGGAGATGAACTCCACCGCCACCACCTGCTGATCAGTGGCTAATTAATTAGTTAATTGACGGTATTCGATTTCACCAGCAGCAATTGGGGGAATTCGGAATATAACGAGGAAACAAAAATGATGGATGGACGGGCGAATGATACATTCTTTGAAAAACTTTTAACAAAATGTTTTTCTTTCTCATACGCTAAAGACGCCTAAAAGGAAAAATAATTGGAATTTGGAGAGAAAAGAATAATTAATTTGCAATTAATTAATTCTTGCCAATTGAAAGAGGAAATTGCGGAAATATTCCCGAAAGTGTTTGATTAATTTGAAAAGTGAATCAAATAAAGAAAAATAAAGAAAATGGTGTTAATACATATTACATTTTAAACTAACTAAATTAGATTATTCACGTGACAAAGAAAAATTCCAAATATTGACAAAAAGCCAAGGGAAAAACCAAAAAAATAAAACATCTTTTGGAGGGTCCGTAGGAGCAAAAATTCTCAAGATTTATAAAAGTTAGGTTAGTTTTTTATTAAAAACATTGCTAAATGTTAACAGATTTGATTTTGTTGATTATTATTGCTTCAATTTCAGGTGTTACTGAGCACTTTGGCGTTGACGTCGTCGACGTGGTCAGTCGTTAATCACTTTTCAAATTCCAAATGATAACCAATTCCTTCCCCTTTTATCCCCCCCCATTTTCCTCCCATTCTTTTAGGATTTGATTTCCGCCTCCCTGGAGAATGCGATGGCCACCACTGGCGGCTTTTGCTGCGGCCGTTCCTTTGTAATTGGCCACCAGCGACTAAGTGGTCAGTCAGTCAGTCGCTAATTAGTCGGTGGCCTCTCACTTTCGAGTTCTTCCAATCAGGGGACCCATTGGATTTTACATTCATTTCATTATTTTTGTCTATCCCAGGCCTCGGCTATTGTTTCTCCGCCTCATTGCCGCCTTTGTTGGCCACCGCAGCGAGTGAGTTTATACCAATTCGGGTTGATCAGTGATCACTCAATCTCCGCTGGGAAAATCCAATTTTTAAGTGGGAATTTCTAACCTAATTCCATTCAGTCAAGGAAAGATGCGTCTGCAGGTGATCAGTCGACAATCGTGGCGACCCTCCTTTGGCGTGGCACCGTTCTTCAGGTTTTCACTTCGTCTGCTCATCGCTGAGCCGGAACGAATTGAACGGTTGCACTCAAACGCAATTGTGTTGCATCAGCTGATCCGGAATGTTCCGTAGGGCAGCGAACAGTACAGCAACAGCCGGAAGAATTCAACAAAGCGGCAAGGATTTGGACAGAAAGATTTGCTCATTAAACAGACTAATAAATATTTTCCAAGGATTTTATTTGTCAACAGGGTGAGAGAGTGTATTTGTTATTTTGTACAGGGACAGAGACCAGACAAGAATATTGGGTCAGAGATATTCGGGAAGACGAGTGCCTCTGATGATGTCTTGGATTGGGCGGCCAATCTTTCGATTCCATCACAGCCTCCGGGGAAATTTGATATTTCACGCGGAGGAACAAAGAAAAACTTTTTAAATTGGAAAAAGCGCCAATTTGTGAATTATTTGGGATTTAAAATCGTCAAAAAACAGAGAATTAATAAATTCCACCTTCAGCTTCTCGACCATGGCATTTTGGTGACTCGCGCCCGATACCTTCTCGAAAAAGAAAAATTCTGTCCCAAACTGACGTAAAATAGAGGAAACTCGAGCCTGGCTAATTGGACAGATTTTTTCAGAATAAAAGTTTCGTGCCGTGCCGATTTGAATGGCGACGAATTGGAAAATTTGGGACAGAAACTGCGTCTGGCTTTTGCCACTTTGGAATTTTGACGGAATCCATCACTTTTTGAAATACATATGCTCAATTGTTTGTGATAATAAATTCGATAATTGAAATTAGTATACAAAAATAAACGATAAAAAGTTGGACATTTACCAATTCATTTCGATTTGTCTGTACTATTTGCTAATTGATATGATATTGACGACTCATTAGCCGAGAAATGAAAGAAAAGCCGAGACTGCCTCGTGGGATTGGTCAACGGATCTGATCATGATAATCTGCCTTTATACATACGAACACCTCTGACCAATGTCAGTTATTTATTGCTCATTCTCCAAATATTTTTTAGTTCCCAATTTCAATAGAGCCCTTTTAATCATAAATTACATTATGAGGAAATACTTTTTTGGATTCGTTGCCCTTGAAAGAAAAAAGCAGTATTTATTTTACAATCATTAAAAAACAAGAACATTAAATGCAAATTTGTCTATTTTTGAGTGAAGTGCGCAATTAGCAGCTCAACCCTTTGCTTCTGAGTGTCCGCCTCGGAGTCCAAATAACGGTGAAACTCGCGCAAAATCTGAAAATCCAAAACCGCGTCACAAATGAAAAAAAAAATTGTAGGGTCGAAATAAGTCAGAGAAGGAGGCAACTGACCGGCTCCAACTGTTTGCCGACCGATCCGTCGCCGAGTCGCAACCATACAATCCGGACTGATGGCGTCGAGAAGTGACATTTTATGGTTTGAACACAATGACATGGCGGACTTGGAGCGCAAAATGGTCGAGTTGGAGGAGAAAGACACTTCTCCAAATAAAGCTGAAATCACAGATTATAAGAATTGCCGAGGGAATGCATTCCGCGCGACGGCCCTCCCCAATTGAAGTGAAAAACTGTACTTGTTCAATTCGTCTTTTGAATATTATTATTATTTACTTTAAATTTTTTATACTTGTAAGAATTTGTTCTGTAGAATTCAGCAAAAAGCCATTTTCGCAGAATCCGAAAAGGAAAGCGTCCATTCGCCGTTTGATCGTTGTCGAAGGAATTTACACAAATTCGGTGCCTGTATTTGAGAAACAATTCCACGGCTCGGTCGATCTTCTCGAAACAATGGTCCACAAATTTCTGCAAAACGCGTTGGCAATTCGTCGGATTGCACGAAAAGAGCAAAGCGTCCACGACGGAGCAGCAAAACTCCTCATGGTCTTCATGCAAAATTCAATTTTGCCATCAATGATTTACTTTTACCCTCTGGCGATGTGTCTTTGCGCTTCATTTTTGGCGGAGTTCGCATAAACAGCGGAAAAAGCGTAGAAAGACCTTTGTTTAAAAAATGGTGAAGCAAATGAGCGAAGAAAATGAGGACGGAGAAAAAGCACCGTAAATTTCGACGAATTTGTCGCAGTTGGGGCCACCGTCGGGGATGGCAGTCGCATGACTCAACACTTTCAGGGCGCCCTCCCGCGACATTTTCTTCTCCCTTAAACAATGCCAAATTCAATTCAAATTGTTCTCCCCGCCTCACTTTAGCATAAGAATCATCAGTTGAAGTCCTTCCCCGTCGAGGAACACCTGCCGGTTCGGCACGTACATAAGCGCGGCACAGAGAGCGTCGAACAAATTTTCCATGTGCTCGTGTTCGTCCGGACTGCCCGGGTTGTGTCGTTTGTACACGGCAAGTGCCTATACAAATTAAACTATGGCATTCCGTTGGTATTACCCACTCGCAATGTCATGTCAATGCCATCCCTTTTCTCCGTCAGCCTTTTCCGTGCCGACTCGCACGACTGAAGGAGCATAGCGAACAATTGGCTGGCGAACAATTTGTTGGCGTCGAACACTTTTCGCTTTGTCGCGCGGACCATCAGCCAATCGAAGAGGCCCTGGGAGACGCACAAATCATTGGCCTGGGGATGGAAGTCGAGCAACTGAAACAAAAGGCAAATAAAAAGAGGGGGAAATTTCAAATTGGGGAAATATTAGTCCATGTCCTTTTTGAAAATTGTTTTCCCCGTTTAAATGCCAAAAACGAATCACTCGCATTTTCCACCACATTCATCGCGTTGTAAACGGCGTCCGCTTCGTCTTGGATTTGCTCGTTCAGTTTCACCAGCGGCTGCTGCACCAGTGTTTCCACAACAACCTCCCACCCAGGAGGGACCCTTCCAATATCCGCCACACCGACCTGACAATTTCAGTCCCGATGTGGCGGAGCACCTGCCCGTGCCGCTCAGGGCGCCTTCTGCGCCATCAGCTTCTCCAACATCTCCACATCCTCATCCGACACGTCCCCAGACGGTCCCATCTCCTCGAACAGCTCCGCCTGCGCGGCCGCCAGCTCCTCTGCACTCATCAAACCCTCCATCTCTTCCGTCTCCAACTCCTCCGCCACGGCGGCCGCAGCCTCCTCCAAGGCCTCTTCAATCCCCACCAGCGGTTCAAACGTCCCTCCCGGGGCCTTCGCCACCTGGCCCTGTGGATTAAGTAATGAATCGATGTGCCATACATGCAGCGCCACCTGGTGCATCGGGCCACCAGCCTGTGGCACCACCACTATCTCCTTCCGTATCCCCGCCGACGGTGGCCCGTCAGCCGTCGACGCCGAGGAGCTCGGCCCATGCTCGTTCCGGATGACAACCTTCACCTTAATTAATGGGTGCCCCCCCCCTTTTACCACCCCACCCCCATCCCGCACCTGACAGATCAGGCGCTGGGCCTTCTTCTTTACGCTCTCCACGCTCCTGGGGCTCCACCCATTCGACCTGGCCTCTGCCATGAACGCTGCGCTCAGCTTCGCCAGGCGCACTTTGTCCTGGGCAAAGTCCCCGGCGATCGACGTCTGTTCCAATTAAGTGTGGAATCGATGCTTTCGCGCCGCACAAACTTTCAAAAACGCCTCCTCCGCGGGCGACCAACGCGTGCCGCACAGCCCGCCGCCCGTCCGCGGCACAAATCGCGCAGCCGTTGGGCTTTGTTCTCCTTTTTTGGGCATTTTTATAGAATTGCTATAAAGTCATGATTAAGTAAGGAACCGATGTTCATGCACCGAGCTATTTGGGGGTCTGGGAGGGTTCTGACCACGTATCTGGCATCTATTTTGTCACATCACCCCGACTTGTGGGGTGCTAAGTCATAAAACGTGCTTGCTTCTCAAGTCCACGTTTTTCCATATACATGCGCGATTAAGTAAGGAACCGATGTTTCTGCGACGAGCTATTTCAAAGCCTAAAACTTATGCACAAACCCCGCACCAGTCCGCGGAAGCATCACCCCGGATTGTTGGGGTGCTAAGTCATTTCACAACCACCGACTGCTGAAGTCCCAGCCGGACTCGGCTGCCGACGCGACTAAGTCCCACAAACGGCGTTTGTCTTTCAGTCCACGTTTTTCCATATACATGCGCGATTAAGTAAGGAACCGATCAGACCGTGGCACATTCACAACAGTACGATATTGGAACATTTTATAAGTGCGACTGTCCATGTTGACGTCCACAGTCCGTTGGTTTTGCCAAAATGCCAATTCCTCAAATGGCATTTGCGCAATTCTGTTTTAAATTCCCCGCTGATCAACCACCTTTTCCAAACTGGGAACAGTTTGTTTTAAAAGTTCGTAGTCGTATTGTTGGGGTGCTTACTCATTTTAACGTGCTTGCTTCACAAGTCCACGTTTTTACATATACATGCGCGATTAAGTAAGGAACCGATGTTTCTCCGAGGAATTTGGGACCAATTCACTAATCTCTCAAAAATTTTTGAAATTTGTTGAAGGCATTTATATGTCCTTTGACTTTTTGGCCAATTGGGCCCAAATTTATCGCCTTTTCTCGAGAATGGCAGTTTGGGGGTTTGCGGGTGTGCTGAGCACGAATCTGGCATCTATTTTGACATCTGTTCGACCTTTGTAAGACTTTTAGACTTTTGGTCTAAAAGTCGAACATAGGTCTAAACGGATGTCAGATTCGTGCTCAGCACTCCCACACACCCCTAGATACCCTTTTTGAGACTTCCCCGGAAAAAGGGAAGAAATTTGGGACCAATTCACTAATCTCTCAAAAAATTTTGAAATTTGTTGAAGGCATTTATATGTCCTTTGACTTTTTGGCCAATTGGGCCCAAATTTATCGCCTTTTCTCGAGAATGGCAGTTTGGGGGTTTGCGGGTGTGCTGAGCACGAATCTGGCATCTATTTTGCCATCTGTTCGACCTTTGTAAGACTTTTAGACTTTTGGTCTAAAAGTCTAACATGGGTCTAAACGGATGTCAGATTCGTGCTCAGCACTCCCACACACCTTTTCCTCCCCTTTCTCATTTTCTTTGCTTGCCCCCCTCCCAATGATTCGTCCGTTTTCCCACTTTTTGAGTTCGCCTCCTGCCCCATTTTCCTCCCATTCTTTTAGGATTTGATTTCCGCCTCCCTGGAGAATGCGATGGCCACCACTGGCGGCTTTTGCTGCGGCCGTTCCTTTGTAATTGGCCACCAGCGACTAAGTGGTCAGTCAGTCAGTCGCTAATTAGTCGGTGGCCTCTCACTTTCGAGTTCTTCCAATCAGGGGACCCATTGGATTTTACATTCATTTCATTATTTTTGTCTATCCCAGGCCTCGGCTATTGTTTCTCCGCCTCATTGCCGCCTTTGTTGGCCACCGCAGCGAGTGAGTTTATACCAATTCGGGTTGATCAGTGATCACTCAATCTCCGATTTTCCCGTCTCCCCCCCCCCCCATTTTTGGTTTTTCTGATACTTTGTCCATCCATAAGGCAAAGTATCATTCTCACGACCCACGCGGAGAGTTCGCCGCGTCTTTTATTTTTTGTAAATAAACAGGCGAAGCACTTCGTCTGCTCATCGCTGAGCCGGAACGAATTGAACGGTTGCACTCAAATGCAATTGTGTTGCATCAGCTGATCCGGAATGCTCTCGAGGGCACAAAATTTGGACTGATCAGTATTGACTGTGCCCCGCAGAAACACATCGAATATCGAACGAAGGACGGGGAGGGAAGGGAAATTGTTGAGCAGAAATTGGACCAAATGGTCAACAGGGTGAGAGAGAACGTGAGAGAGGGGTGGGGGGGAGAGACCAGACAAGAATATTGGGTCAGAGATATTCGGGAAGACGAGTGCCTCTGATGATGTCTTGGATTGGGCGGCCAATCTTTCGATTCCATCACAGCCTCCGGGGAAATTTGATATTTCACGCGGAGGAACAAAGAAAAACTTTTTAAATTGGAAAAAGCGCCAATTTGTGAATTATTTGGGATTTAAAATCGTCAAAAAACAGAGAATTAATAAATTCCACCTTCAGCTTCTCGACCATGGCATTTTGGTGACTCGCGCCCGATACCTTCTCGAAAAAGAAAAATTCTGTCCCAAACTGACGTAAAATAGAGGAAACTCGAGCCTGGCTAATTGGACAGATTTTTTCAGAATAAAAGTTTCGTGCCGTGCCGATTTGAATGGCGACGAATTGGAAAATTTGGGACAGAAACTGCGTCTGGCTTTTGCCACTTTGGAATTTTGACGGAATCCATCACTTTTTGAAATACATATGCTCAATTGTTTGTGATAATAAATTCGATAATTGAAATTAGTATACAAAAATAAACGATAAAAAGTTGGACATTTACCAATTCATTTCGATTTGTCTGTACTATTTGCTAATTGATATGATATTGACGACTCATTAGCCGAGAAATGAAAGAAAAGCCGAGACTGCCTCGTGGGCTTGGTCAACGGATCTGATCATGATAATCTGCCTTTATACATACGAACACCTCTGACCAATGTCAGTTATTTATTGCTCATTCTCCAAATATTTTTTAGTTCCCATTTCAATAGAGCCCTTTTAATCATAAATTACATTATGAGGAAATACTTTTTTGGATTCGTTGCCCTTGAAAGAAAAAAGCAGTATTTATTTTACAATCATTAAAAAACAGGAACATTAAATGCAAATTTATCTATTTTTGAGTGAAGTGCGCAATTAGCAGCTCAACCCTTTGCTTCTGAGTGTCCGCCTCGGAGTCCAAATAACGGTGAAACTCGCGCAAAATCTGAAAATCCAAAACCGCGTCACAAATGAAAAAAAAAATTGTAGGGTCGAAATAAGTCAGAGAAGGAGGCAACTGACCGGCTCCAACTGTTTGCCGACCGATCCGTCGCCGAGTCGCAACCTGAACAGTTTCTCCACCCGTTCGTGGCACCCGGGCGCTCCTTTGCTGCAAATTTCGGCTAAAATCAGCGCCGCCCTCTGCAAAGTGTACAATCCGTTGTTCAACTTCTCCAAATAAAGCTGAAATCACAGATTATAAACAAGAAAGAATAAGAGACTAATTATAAGGACATTCGAAACCCGAAGAGTGAAAAACTGTACTTGTTCAATTCGTCTTTTGAATATTATTATTATTTACCTCCTCAGTGTCCGGCTTTTCTTCCTCAGCCAATGAAGCCATTCGACGCTCCATTTTTGTCTCAAACCGTCGCACTTTCTCACTGAAATGTTTTTCTTTTCTTATTAATTAAAATTGGATAGAAAAGTGCCTGTATTTGAGAAACAATTCCACGGCTCGGTCGATCTTCTCGAAACAATGGTCCACAAATTTCTGCAAAACGCGTTGGCAATTCGTCGGATTGCACGAAAAGAGCAAAGCGTCCACGACGGAGCAGCAAAACTCCTCATGGTCTTCATGCAAAATTCAATTTTGCCATCAATGATTTACTTTTACCCTCTGGCGATGTGTCTTTGCGCTTCATTTTTGGCGGAGTTCGCATAAACAGCGGAAAAAGCGTAGAAAGACCTTTGTTTAAAAAATGGTGAAGCATATGAGCGAAGAAAATGAGGACGGAGAAAAAGCACCGTAAATTTCGACGAATTTGTCGCAGTTGGGGCCACCGTCGGGGATGGCAGTCGCATGACTCAACACTTTCAGGGCGCCCTCCCGCGACATTTTCTTCTCCCTTAAACAATGCCAAATTCAATTCAAATTGTTCTCCCCGCCTCACTTTAGCATAAGAATCATCAGTTGAAGTCCTTCCCCGTCGAGGAACACCTGCCGGTTCGGCACGTACATAAGCGCGGCACAGAGAGCGTCGAACAAATTTTCCATGTGCTCGTGTTCGTCCGGACTGCCCGGGTTGTGTCAAATTAGGATTTAAAGGCGCTGACAATACACAGCTGAAAAACACGCAAAAGCCAACAAAAGTGGGCGGGGGGGGGGCGACAGAGGCGGAGAGAGTAAACAAAATTGGCGATCACTGTTTATCTGTCTGTTGTAGGGGAAAAGTCGCAAATTCTGACTGATTCTCAGCACTTTTGGCAATGAATGTGAACCGGACTTACGGCGGCGGCAAACCATATGCCAATGATTGTCTGATCAGTTTACTTTGCTATGGGGGGGGGAGAGACCAGACAAGAATATTGGGTCAGAGATATTCGGGAAGACGAGTGCCTCTGATGATGTCTTGGATTGGGCGGCCAATCTTTCGATTCCATCACAGCCTCCGGGGAAATTTGATATTTCACGCGGAGGAACAAAGAAAAACTTTTTAAATTGGAAAAAGCGCCAATTTGTGAATTATTTGGGATTTAAAATCGTCAAAAAACAGAGAATTAATAAATTCCACCTTCAGCTTCTCGACCATGGCATTTTGGTGACTCGCGCCCGATACCTTCTCGAAAAAGAAAAATTCTGTCCCAAACTGACGTAAAATAGAGGAAACTCGAGCCTGGCTAATTGGACAGATTTTTTCAGAATAAAAGTTTCGTGCCGTGCCGATTTGAATGGCGACGAATTGGAAAATTTGGGACAGAAACTGCGTCTGGCTTTTGCCACTTTGGAATTTTGACGGAATCCATCACTTTTTGAAATACATATGCTCAATTGTTTGTGATAATAAATTCGATAATTGAAATTAGTATACAAAAATAAACGATAAAAAGTTGGACATTTACCAATTCATTTCGATTTGTCTGTACTATTTGCTAATTGATATGATATTGACGACTCATTGGCCGAGAAATGAAAGAAAAGCCGAGACTGCCTCGTGGGCTTGGTCAACGGATCTGATCATGATAATCTGCCTTTATACATACGAACACAATATTCCCGAAAGTGTTTGATTAATTTGAAAAGTGAATCAAATAAAAAAAATAAAGAAAATGGTGTTAATACATATTACATTTTAAACTAACTAAATTAGATTATTCACGTGACAAAGAAAAATTCCAAATATTGACAAAAAGCCAAGGGAAAAACCAAAAAAATAAAACATCTTTTGGAGGGTCCTTTTTGAGTGAAGTGCGCAATTAGCAGCTCAACCCTTTGCTTCTGAGTGTCCGCCTCGGAGTCCAAATAACGGTGAAACTCGCGCAAAATCTGAAAATCCAAAACCGCGTCACAAATGAAAAAAAAATTGTAGGGTCGAAATAAGTCAGAGAAGGAGGCAACTGACCGGCTCCAACTGTTTGCCGACCGATCCGTCGCCGAGTCGCAACCTGAACAGTTTCTCCACCCGTTCGTGGCACCATTTCCGCCTCCCTAGAGAATGCGATGGCCACCACTGGCGGCTTTTGCTGCAGTGTACAATCCGTTGTTCAACTTCTCCAAATAAAGCTGAAATCACAGATTATAAACAAGGACGAATAAGAGACTAATTATAAGGACATTCGAAACCCGAAGAGTGAAAAACTGTACTTGTTCAATTCGTCTTTTGAATATTATCATTATTTACCTCCTCAGTGTCCGGCTTTTCTTCCTCAGCCAATGAAGCCATTCGACGCTCCATTTTTGTCTCAAACCGTCGCACTTTCTCACTGAAATGTTTTTCTTTTCTAATTAATTAAAATTGGATAGAAAAGTGCCTGTATTTGAGAAACAATTCCACGGCTCGGTCGATCTTCTCGAAACAATGGTCCACAAATTTCTGCAAAACGCGTTGGCAATTCGTCGGATTGCACGAAAAGAGCAAAGCGTCCACGACGGAGCAGCAAAACTCCTCATGGTCTTCATGCAAAATTCAATTTTGCCATCAATGATTTACTTTTACCCTCTGGCGATGTGTCTTTGCGCTTCATTTTTGGCGGAGTTCGCATAAACAGCGGAAAAAGCGTAGAAAGACCTTTGTTTAAAAAATGGTGAAGCAAATGAGCGAAGAAAATGAGGACGGAGAAAAAGCACCGTAAATTTCGACGAATTTGTCGCAGTTGGGGCCACCGTCGGGGATGGCAGTCGCATGACTCAACACTTTCAGGGCGCCCTCCCGCGACATTTTCTTCTCCCTTAAACAATGCCAAATTCAATTCAAATTGTTCTCCCCGCCTCACTTTAGCATAAGAATCATCAGTTGAAGTCCTTCCCCGTCGAGGAACACCTGCCGGTTCGGCACGTACATAAGCGCGGCACAGAGAGCGTCGAACAAATTTTCCATGTGCTCGTGTTCGTCCGGACTGCCCGGGTTGTGTCGTTTGTACACGGCAAGTGCCTATACAAATTAAACTATGGCATTCCGTTGGTATTACCCACTCGCAATGTCATGTCAATGCCATCCCTTTTCTCCGTCAGCCTTTTCCGTGCCGACTCGCACGACTGAAGGAGCATAGCGAACAATTGGCTGGCGAACAATTTGTTGGCGTCGAACACTTTTCGCTTTGTCGCGCGGACCATCAGCCAATCGAAGAGGCCCTGGGAGACGCACAAATCATTGGCCTGGGGATGGAAGTCGAGCAACTGAAACAAAAGGCAAATAAAAAGAGGGGGAAATTTCAAATTGGGGAAATATTAGTCCATGTCCTTTTTGAAAATTGTTTTCCCCGTTTAAATGCCAAAAACGAATCACTCGCATTTTCCACCACATTCATCGCGTTGTAAACGGCGTCCGCTTCGTCTTGGATTTGCTCGTTCAGTTTCACCAGCGGCTGCTGCACCAGTGTCTCCAAATATTTTTTAGTTCCCATTTCAATAGAGCCCTTTTAATCATAAATTACATTATGAGGAAATACTTTTTTGGATTCGTTGCCCTTGAAAGAAAAAAGCAGTATTTATTTTACAATCATTAAAAAACAAGAACATTAAATGCAAATTTATCTATTTTTGAGTGAAGTGCGCAATTAGCAGCTCAACCCTTTGCTTCTGAGTGTCCGCCTCGGAGTCCAAATAACGGTGAAACTCGCGTAAAATCTGAAAATCCAAAACCGCGTCACAAATGAAAAAAAAAATTGTAGGGTCGAAATAAGTCAGAGAAGGAGGCAACTGACCGGCTCCAACTGTTTGCCGACCGATCCGTCGCCGAGTCGCAACCTGAACAGTTTCTCCACCCGTTCGTGGCACCCGGGCGCTCCTTTGCTGCAGATTTCGGCTAAAATCAGCGCCGCCCTCTGCAAAGTGTACAATCCGTTGTTCAACTTCTCCAAATAAAGCTGAAATCACAGATTATAAACAAGGACGAATAGAGACTAATTATAAGGACATTCGAAACCCGAAGAGTGAAAAACTGTACTTGTTCAATTCGTCTTTTGAATATTATTATTATTTACCTCCTCAGTGTCCGGCTTTTCTCTGGCCTCTGCCATGAACGCTGCGCTCAGCTTCGCCAGGCGCACTTTGTCCTGGGCAAAGTCCCCGGCGATCGACGTCTGTTCCAATTAAGTGAGGAATCGATGCTTTCGCGCCGCACAAACTTTCAAAAACGCCTCCTCCGCGGGCGACCAACGCGTGCCGCACAGCCCGCCGCCCGTCCGCAGCACAAATCGCGCAGCCGTTGGGCTTTGTTCTCCTTTTTTGGGCATTTTTATAGAATTGCTATAAAGTCATGATTAAGTAAGGAACCGATGTTCATGCACCGAGCTATTTGGGGGTTTGCGAGGGTTCTGACCACGGATCTGGCATCTATTTTGTCACATCACCCCGACTTGTTGGGGTGCTAAGTCATAAAACGTGCTTGCTTCTCAAGTCCACGTTTTTCCATATACATGCGCGATTAAGTAAGGAACCGATGTTTCTGCGACGAGCTATTTCAAAGCCTAAAACTTATGCACAAACCCCGCACCAGTCCGCGGAAGCATCACCCCGGATTGTTGGGGTGCTAAGTCATTTCACATTCAATTCAAATTGTTCTCCCCGCCTCACTTTAGCATAAGAATCATCAGTTGAATTTTAACGTGCTTGCTTCACAAGTCCACGTTTTTCCATATACATGCGCGATTAAGTAAGGAACCGATGTTTCTTTCCATGTGCTCGTGTTCGTCCGGACTGCCCGGGTTGTGTCGTTTGTACACGGCAAGTGCCTATACAAATTAAACTATGGCATTCCGTTGGTATTACAACCCCGCACCAGTCCGCGGAAGCATCACCCCGGATTGTTGGGGTGCTAAGTCATTTTAACGTGCTTGCTTCACAAGTCCACGTTTTTACATATACATGCGCGATTAAGTAAGGAACCGATGTTTCTCCGAGGAATTTGGGACCAATTCACTAATCTCTCAAAAATTTTAGAAATTTGTCGAAGGCATTTATATGTCCTTTGACTTTTTGGCCAATTGGGCCCAAATTTATCGCCTTTTCTCGAGAATGGCAGTTTGGGGGTTTGCGAGTGTGCTGAGCACTAATCTGGCATCTATTTTGCCATCTGTTCGACCTTTGTAAGACTTTTAGACTTTTGGTCTAAAAGTCTAACATGGGTCTAAACGGATGTCAGATTCGTGCTCAGCACTCCCACACACCCCTAGATACCCTTTTTGAGACTTCCCCGGAAAAAGGGAAGAAATTTGGGACCAATTCACTAATCTCTCAAAAATTTTAGAAATTTGTCGAAGGCATTTATGCCCGTGCCGCTCAGGGCGCCTTCTGCGCCATCAGCTTCTCCAACATCTCCACATCCTCATCCGACACGTCCCCAGACGGTCCCATCTCCTCGAACAGCTCCGCCTGCGCGGCCGCCAGCCTTTGTAAGCTCATCAAACCCTCCATCTCTTCCGTCTCCAACTCCTCCGCCACGGCGGCCGCAGCCTCCTCCAAGGCCTCTTCAACCTAGATACCCGTCGTCGACGTGGTCAGTCGTTAATCACTTTTCAAATTCCAAATGATAACCAATTCCTTCCCCTTTTATCCCCCCCCATTTTCCTCCCATTCTTTTAGGATTTGATTTCCGCCTCCCTAGAGAATGCGATGGCCACCACTGGCGGCTTTTGCTGCGGCCGTTCCTTTGTAATTGGCCACCAGCGACTAAGTGGTCAGTCAGTCAGTCGCTAATTAGTCGGTGGCCTCTCACTTTCGAGTTCTTCCAATCAGGGGACCCATTGGATTTTACATTCATTTCATTATTTTTGTCTATCCCAGGCCTCGGCTATTGTTTCTCCGCCTCATTGCCGCCTTTGTTGGCCACCGCAGCGAGTGAGTTTATACCAATTCGGGTTGATCAGTGATCACTCAATCTCCGATTTTCCCGTCTCCCCCCCCCATTTTTGGTTTTTCTGATACTTTGTCCATCCATAAGGCAAAGTATCATTCTCACGACCCACGCGGAGAGTTCGCCGCGTCTTTTATTTTTTGTAAATAAACAGGCGAAGCACTTCGTCTGCTCATCGCTGAGCCGGAACGAATTGAACGGTTGCACTCAAATGCAATTGTGTTGCATCAGCTGATCCGGAATGCTCTCGAGGGCACAAAATTTGGACTGATCAGTATTGACTGTGCCCCGCAGAAACACATCGAATATCGAACGAAGGACGGGGAGGGAAGGGAAATTGTTGAGCAGAAATTGGACCAAATGGTCAACAGGGTGAGAGAGAACGTGAGAGAGGGGTGGGGGGGGGGGAGAGACCAGACAAGAATATTGGGTCAGAGATATTCGGGAAGACGAGTGCCTCTGATGATGTCTTGGATTGGGCGGCCAATCTTTCGATTCCATCACAGCCTCCGGGGAAATTTGATATTTCACGCGGAGGAACAAAGAAAAACTTTTTAAATTGGAAAAAGCGCCAATTTGTGAATTATTTGGGATTTAAAATCGTCAAAAAACAGAGAATTAATAAATTCCACCTTCAGCTTCTCGACCATGGCATTTTGGTGACTCGCGCCCGATACCTTCTCGAAAAAGAAAAATTCTGTCCCAAACTGACGTAAAATAGAGGAAACTCGAGCCTGGCTAATTGGACAGATTTTTTCAGAATAAAAGTTTCGTGCCGTGCCGATTTGAATGGCGACGAATTGGAAAATTTGGGACAGAAACTGCGTCTGGCTTTTGCCACTTTGGAATTTTGACGGAATCCATCACTTTTTGAAATACATATGCTCAATTGTTTGTGATAATAAATTCGATAATTGAAATTAGTATACAAAAATAAACGATAAAAAGTTGGACATTTACCAATTCATTTCGATTTGTCTGTACTATTTGCTAATTGATATGATATTGACGACTCATTAGCCGAGAAATGAAAGAAAAGCCGAGACTGCCTCGTGGGATTGGTCAACGGATCTGATCATGATAATCTGCCTTTATACATACGAACACCTCTGACCAATGTCAGTTATTTATTGCTCATTCTCCAAATATTTTTTAGTTCCCATTTCAATAGAGCCCTTTTAATCATAAATTACATTATGAGGAAATACTTTTTTGGATTCGTTGCCCTTGAAAGAAAAAAGCGTATTTATTTTACAATCATTAAAAAACAAGAACATTAAATGCAAATTTATCTATTTTTGAGTGAAGTGCGCAATTAGCAGCTCAACCCTTTGCTTCTGAGTGTCCGCCTCGGAGTCCAAATAACGGTGAAACTCGCGTAAAATCTGAAAATCCAAAACCGCGTCACAAATGAAAAAAAAAATTGTAGGGTCGAAATAAGTCAGAGAAGGAGGCAACTGACCGGCTCCAACTGTTTGCCGACCGATCCGTCGCCGAGTCGCAACCTGAACAGTTTCTCCACCCGTTCGTGGCACCCGGGCGCTCCTTTGCTGCAAATTTCGGCTAAAATCAGCGCCGCCCTCTGCAAAGTGTACAATCCGTTGTTCAACTTCTCCAAATAAAGCTGAAATCACAGATTATAAACAAGGACGAATAAGAGACTAATTATAAGGACATTCGAAACCCGAAGAGTGAAAAACTGTACTTGTTCAATTCGTCTTTTGAATATTATTATTATTTACCTCCTCAGTGTCCGGCTTTTCTTCCTCAGCCAATGAAGCCATTCGACGCTCCATTTTTGTCTCAAACCGTCGCACTTTCTCACTGAAATGTTTTTCTTTTCTTATTAATTAAAATTGGATAGAAAAGTGCCTGTATTTGAGAAACAATTCCACGGCTCGGTCGATCTTCTCGAAACAATGGTCCACAAATTTCTGCAAAACGCGTTGGCAATTCGTCGGATTGCACGAAAAGAGCAAAGCGTCCACGACGGAGCAGCAAAACTCCTCATGGTCTTCATGCAAAATTCAATTTTGCCATCAATGATTTACTTTTACCCTCTGGCGATGTGTCTTTGCGCTTCATTTTTGGCGGAGTTCGCATAAACAGCGGAAAAAGCGTAGAAAGACCTTTGTTTAAAAAATGGTGAAGCAAATGAGCGAAGAAAATGAGGACGGAGAAAAAGCACCGTAAATTTCGACGAATTTGTCGCAGTTGGGGCCACCGTCGGGGATGGCAGTCGCATGACTCAACACTTTCAGGGCGCCCTCCCGCGACATTTTCTTCTCCCTTAAACAATGCCAAATTCAATTCAAATTGTTCTCCCCGCCTCACTTTAGCATAAGAATCATCAGTTGAAGTCCTTCCCCGTCGAGGAACACCTGCCGGTTCGGCACGTACATAAGCGCGGCACAGAGAGCGTCGAACAAATTTTCCATGTGCTCGTGTTCGTCCGGACTGCCCGGGTTGTGTCGTTTGTACACGGCAAGTGCCTATACAAATTAAACTATGGCATTCCGTTGGTATTACCCACTCGCAATGTCATGTCAATGCCATCCCTTTTCTCCGTCAGCCTTTTCCGTGCCGACTCGCACGACTGAAGGAGCATAGCGAACAATTGGCTGGCGAACAATTTGTTGGCGTCGAACACTTTTCGCTTTGTCGCGCGGACCATCAGCCAATCGAAGAGGCCCTGGGAGACGCACAAATCATTGGCCTGGGGATGGAAGTCGAGCAACTGAAACAAAAGGCAAATAAAAAGAGGGGGAAATTTCAAATTGGGGAAATATTAGTCCATGTCCTTTTTGAAAATTGTTTTCCCCGTTTAAATGCCAAAAACGAATCACTCGCATTTTCCACCACATTCATCGCGTTGTAAACGGCGTCCGCTTCGTCTTGGATTTGCTCGTTCAGTTTCACCAGCGGCTGCTGCACCAGTGTTTCCACAACATGGCCTTTGATCAGTTCGTCCACCAACAGCTTCGCACCATCCTCACTTTCGTGCAGAATTTCCACGTCAGTCAGTTCCTGCATTTTGGGGGTTAAATATAAAAAAGAAAAATGGGAAACTTTTTAAACTTTAAAAAGCATTTACAAAATGTTATTTCCCAATAGTTACTCCAAAATCCAATTTACCTGCAGCAAATTGCAAACTGCAGCTATTATGTCGGTGTTTTCGTGGGACAACAGTTGCAGAAGGAGTTGGACCGACCCCTGTTCCACGAGCACATCGTAAAATTGGGGCTCCGCTGCAATTACGTGCATTTCCTGAAAAAGATGCCAAACTCTGTCAAGTTTGGGCTCTTATATGGTTTGTCCCCATAATTTTTTTGAAAAAATTAATAATTTATAGAGTCGGATAGAACAGGTTACCTTAGGTTTTCGGGGTCGTTGACTAAGAATTTGACATCCGTTTCGACCCATTTCGAACCCGAATTCGAACAAAAAGTCAAAAACCTTAAATGTTTTTGGAAATTAAATTTTTGCTCGAATTCGGGGTTCCAAATGTGTCGAAATGGATGCCGGATTCGTGATCAGCGACCACGAAACATAAGAAAAGGTGTTCTACCCGACTCTTTATTAATTATAATTTTTTCAAAAAATTCATGGGGGACAAACCATATAAGAGCCCAATTTTGTCTTGTAATTGCCTGAATTGCGTTGTTCAATTCAATTTCCGACTCCATAAATTTCGGAGGCTCTTCCGCGTATTTTATGCGCAATTCCGCATTTTTCCCCTGTTTTCGCTCCAACTAAAATCACTCGCTGTCAATTTGTCATTATTTCACTGAACCTGAAAACAAATCCGCTTCACCGACGCTTCGTCAATTTCGTTGAGTTCTGAAGTGTCTTCCGACTTTTCTAATGCTTCCAAAATGTCGCCTCCATTTTTTGCTGTCGCAACCGACGGCACAATTTGTGTCGATCCATCGCTGAGTTTGCTCCTTTTTTCGGGAGGCTAAAAAATTTTGAAGGATTTTTTTGATTCAGAGGAAGATAACCTGATGGTCTTTTTGCGACAGTTTGAATATTTCATCTACTCCGATTGTTGACATTTTTTAAGAATTTGATGTTTGTATAAGGTAACAAATCAAAAAAGAAATTGCTAAATTGAGCTCGATTCTCAATTCACTATACAGATAGAATTAATTTATATGTTTTTTATTAAAATATTTTAAATCAATGAATTTATTTTTTTCATATTTTTCTGAATTTTTGGGGTCGATTCTCAAGAGTTTTTTTTTCATTTTATTACATGTTTCTTAAATTTTGGCAAAACGCCAAATAGACCAAAAATTATTTTTCCAAAATTTTTAGGTTTAGTTCTAAAAAATAAAAACAAAAAATGGCACTAATACCTAACTCGAAAATAGTAGCTTACAAGGGAACCTCGCGAGCTGTTAGTCGGAAAATGCATATGTGTGATATACCACTGGATAGAGGAGGGTCGATTTCTATTCTGAATTTTTAATTTTACGGGCCGATAGCGAAAAACAAAAAAGTTATGGGGCCTCAAAAATCGAAAATTTGGCTGTGTTTTCACTTCTGTGATGGTGGTCAAGTGGTGCACGATGGCGAAGTGGTGACTGATGGTTCGAGTCCGCGTGGGTTTAACAATTTTTTATTATTTTTACTAACTATTTTAAAGTGAAAATAAGCACTATGGGTCAAGCCCAGTGTTAGACAAAATTGCTCATAACGCCAAATAGCGCATTTGGCGTAAATTTTTGCGCGCTATTTCAAAATTTACACTGGAAAATGCCTTTTTTGTATTTTTTATTTTGATCAGCCATAACTCGCTTCATTCCCAACTAAACTGAACAAATTTGGTATTTAAAAAAAGTTTTTGAAAAGGAGAATCTTTTTCTAAGCGAATTCTAAGCAATTTGACATCTCAGAAAAAAGTTACGAGAGTTTCAAATTTTTATCACCTTATAACTCAGCTCATTGACTGCTGATTTTAACCAAAATGCCTAAAACTAATAATTTTTCTATTGATGTTAAATGTCGAAAGTGAATTTGTTCTTTTATAACCAAAATTATTTGAATTAGCGAATTTGGTGTTTTTTATGTGTTAGAGACATCAAAATAGTACTCCAAAAGGAGAGAAAAAGAAATGCAAATTTTTTTCATCCCATTTTTGTAATGTTCTAGGCCAAAATTTTTACTCAAAACACTGAAAGCTTGCTCATTTTCCATTTCTCTATCGATATGCAAAATTTAAAGAAAATCTGTAAGGCGAAAAAAAAGTTCTATAGAGCGAAGTGAATGTTGTTTTTTACATAATTAAACTGAAGAGATAGTACGCCAAAGTGAGAGAAATTACAAAGAAAAAGAGAAACGACGAGATAGTACTAGGCTTTTCTCTGCACAGTGGAGTTGACCCATAGTGAATAAGTGGCCAAAAAAATTAAAATGCACAAAATATTTAATTACAACGATGTTTGACGAAAAATCGGATAGAAGGGCGTCCAAGAATTTTTGCAGGTGTGAAATCGTCAATTTAAATTTATATTATAAGAAAGCGTCATTTTAAACAGTTATAAATAGTTGTAATTAAATATTTTGTGCATTTTAATTTTTTTTTGGCCACTTATTTTCACTTTAAAATAGTTAGTAAAAATAATAAAAAATTGTTAAACCCACGCGGACTCGAACCATCAGTCACCACTTCGCCATCGTGCACCACTTGACCACCATCACAGAAGTGAAAACACAGCCAAATTTTCGATTTTTGAGGCCCCATAACTTTTTTTTTTCGCTATCGGCCCGTAAAATTAAAAATTCAGAATAGAAATCGACCCTCCTCTATCCAGTGGTATATCACACACGAATATTTTCCGATTATAAGGACATTCGAAACCCGAAGAGTGAAAAACTGTCCCCCCCTCCCCATAAAAAACTTTTTTGTGCGTTAGGCCACTGGGAGTTCAGGAAAAAATAGGCTAAAACCTAATGGGAGCACTTTTTAAATTAATTAGCGCATGTTTCTATAAGCTTTATTTTTCATTGCAGTGGATGGCCAATTTCTTATACATTTATTCGTCTCTCCGAATTCTTCCTCAGTCCGTCTCATCCGCATTTTCAATGTAATAATTCGTAAATTTTTATTAAAATTCCAATATTTCTTTATTTTCAGCGTTCATTGTCAGCGTAATATTAGCATTGATAATAAATGTCATCAGCAGAATCAGGCAACAAAAGGACGTTAAAAACAGCTCACATTCGGTTATTTTAGGCATTCGCTAAAGGGAACAATTTCCAATTGCCAAAGCAGCAAAAAGACGCGCGTGAAAGGGAAGCGTTGGAGCGCCAATTGCGCGCCGCACCGCGCGGACGCTTTTCGTTGCCAAATGTGGACAGAGTGTACAATTCGGACGAAGTGTACGAGGAACTTTGTAAACCGGCCAAGGACAGGGCAAAAGCACTCTTTTTGTTATCGATTGTGGTCATAACTGTTTGTTTTATAACCGATTTGGAACACAGTCGGAAATAAATTTAGCTGTTTACTGAAATGCAAATTTTATCGTCCCATCGCCGTTTAGAATTTCATTTTCCTTTTTATTTGGGCATGAAAAAAGAAAATTGGCGTTTTCTGCTGCTGACACCGAAAGGAATAACAATTCACTTTTATTTATAATAAAATACCATAAACAGCATAATAACAATTGCATTAGTCTCTCAATTGCCCCTCCTTCTCCTTTTAATGTCCGTTCGTTTTCCCATCTTTTGCGTTTGCCTTTTGCGTCCGTCCCTTCTTTTTCGGCCTTCATTTCTCACTTCCTCCACCAATTTGACTATGCTTCCGTCCCCTTCCTCGTCACTGAGTTCGCCTTCTTCTCGACTCCTGGAGCAAAACATCGTCCGTTTGTTATTGCCAATTAATTGGTCCCCTTTCCCCCATTTTTCAGTTTTGCCAACCTTCGCTTTTCTCCTTCCTCTTCCCGTTCTTCTTCCTCCTCCTCCTCTTCGTCCTCTATTCCATTGCGTCTTCGTTCGTGAAATTGCATCCATTTCTAATTGTGAAAAGCAATCGAATAGAGAAATTTTGCCCTTTCAAAAGGCATAATGGTAAGAGTAAAGCAAGTGCCCCCCACTTTTTTTGAAAAAAAATTGTTGTTTTCAAAAGTCATGAAAACATGTTTTCAAGGGTTTTAGAGGTCGCCGAACACGAATCCGGTTTCCATTTCGACCAATTCCGAACCCCGGCACCGAATTCGTACAAAAAGTCGAAGATTCAAAATTTTCGAATTTCACTTTAGTCTAAAAATGGTTTAAATTACCATTTTATTGAAGAAGTGATGACTTTTAGTTCGTTTCTGAGTATTTAAACAATATTTGAAGAAAAAAGTCGAAATGGATACCGGATTCGTGTTCAGCGACCCCTAAACATGTTTTCATGACTTTTGAAAACAAAAAATATTTTTTCAAAAGGGGGGCACCAGCTTTATTATTACCGGCATAATTCACCTCAACTTCGGGGTTTTGTCCTTTAAATGAGAAGCGGCCAAAGCGGAGGTTGTCCATGAGAACGGAGTAACGCCATTCGGTCATCACTCCGCCCAATGTGCTGAAATTCAGAATTTAAGACATTGGAGGGAATGAAAATCGCTCACATGTTCGGGTCGTCGTCGATGTGTTCGACTGTCGGATAATGCCGAGGCGGCAACACTTCCAATTTCCCTGCCGAAATTTGCTCCTTCGTCCGTTCCCTTTCATTCTGTTTTTTTTGACGCTCAATGCGAGTGATCGTCTTCTTCATAAACTAAAATGTTTTTCCGTTAAGAAACCCAAATTTTTTTTGTTTGGGAGATTTTAATGGAACACACGTTCATTTTGAGGACATCCGCTGAAATTTTTGTGACGGCATTGGCGTGTGGAGACGAAGAGTCCATAGCCCAAATTTATTAAAATCTTAAGGTTAAGAATGGTTTATTTGGCGCTACTGTAAAAGTGGTCGATTTTGAAAAAATTTTCACTTTTTTTGGTCAAATTTTGTTTTTGTTTGTTTTGATACAGAATTTGTTTTTTTTTTAACAGATGGTACGAATGACAAAAAAAACAATGAATTTTATCAAAAAACCATAGAGGGGACCCTTTTTTGAAATAAAAAATCGTGAATATATTTTTATTCGCCAAATTATGCTCAATGCTTAATGTGTTCATCATTCTATTTCAAAACAACAAAAAAAAAAAAATTTTGACCAAAAAAAAGTGAAAAAATTTCAAAATCGACCACTTTTACAGTAGCGCCGTTTATTTTGTTATAGTAAACCCAAACTAATTGTTATTTAAGTAAAAAAAAATTAGGCCAAATCACTATTAAGCTAAAAAAATCGAAGTGAATATGAATTTTTGAGAAACCACGTTTTTCCATATACATGAATCGAAAAAACATACCTACTAGGTACCATTTCGTGCGTTCAGGCACTAGGAGTTCGGGAAAAAATAATGAAAAAACTATAAAGCGTAGCCCTAGTTGTCAATAATAGGCATTTACCACATTTTGGCAATTGTAAAGAATGGGGGTCCCAAATATAAAATTATTATTTTAAATTTGATCTCAAAATAAGTAATTGGGGGTTTT
>CP049708.1:17551278-17566605 GCA_004148225.2 Heterodera glycines | reverse complement strand
ACTAATTGGGCATAATTGGCCAGAAAATAAATTGTGAAAAAAGTTGTTTTTGTTCATACATGTACAAGGGGTGTCTCAGACCAAGGGCCATACGATTGCTTTTAAAGATAATATTTTTGTCACACGATCCGCCTTTTCCCGCTACGACGCACGACCCCCCCCCCCCTCCCTCCACGACGAGACGACCCCCTCCCTCTTTTACAGCCGCCCCCCTTACGACGAACGAGGGGGGGGGGGTGTCCGAGGCCTCTTACGACGAGGGGGTGGGTGTCGAGACACCCCTTGTACATGTATGTTTTTGTTATGTTCCGGATCGAGCATTTAAAATTATATTGACAATTTCATCGATTAGCAATGAAATATTTCGAAATTTAAGTTTTAATTTTGCATCGGCATTATTAATGGTTTAGTAATTAAAAAAGTTTATAGAATTTATGGGCAACAACTTATCATCGCATGCAAAATGAAAAATTTTATTTTATAATCAAACCTACAAAATGTCATAAATTTAAATAAATTTAATTATTTTTTAATTTCAAAATTAAGTTTTTCTAAAATCTTGGTTAATTTTCAAAATTCTTATATGTAATAGAGTGATTTTATTTTATAGATGAATAAAATGATCAGAGGATAGAGCAATGATTTTGAATCCCATTATGGAAAAATTTACCGTTGAAAATTACAAATTTCACCCGGATTTAAATATCAAGAATCTCGCTCATCCAACTACTGATATTTAATGATTGAATGATTACCTTTTTAATGGTTGGTGACCATGTTTTGCTGCCATTTAGCTGCTCCATCACGAGAATCAGTTCAACGACTTGCAAAATCAGGGCGACGCGCTGATCAACCAGGGCCATCCGGCGGGCGAAGTGATCAACGGGTACCTGCGCAAAATTCAGAACCAACTGAATTGGATGCTGTACCTGAGCAAGTGCCTGGAGGGCCACCTGCGCGACGCGTGCAAAGACAAGGCTTTTGTGGAGGAGTTGGAGCAGGTGGGGCAGCAGATGCAGCAACAATTGGTCAGTTTGGCTAATGTCAGCACTGGGGAGGGAATGTTTTCCGAAAAATTTCGGAATTCCGAATTATTTTAAAAAAATTTTAAATGTTAGAAAATTTTTAAAAAAGATGTTTTTTTTAATTGGAAAATAAGTTTATACAAAGTCTTAATGCGTTTTTAAAACTTGCACAATTTCCTTAGCGAAATCTATACAAAATTTTAAAAATTTTCCCCCCCTGTCCTCTCCAAAAAGTTTTTTAAAAATCACGCCGCAAAAAAACGTTTTTTTTTTAAAAAGTCGTAGACTTGCCAAAACATCGCAAAATTTGGCAGTTTTTGGTGAAAATCTGTTAACAAATAGCACTCAAATCTTCAAAATTTTTCCCGGCGGCGCCTAACGGCACCGCCGGACCACCCCACCCCTTCCCAAAGAGTTTTTTGAAAAACGCGCAGCAAAAAAAGGTTTTTTTACTTTCTTTTTTTTCTAAGACTTTCGCTTCGAAAAATAATCCATTTAAAATGTGACATACCTACACATCAAATTAGTGTAGTTAATTATCCAAACTGACTCCATTAGGGGTCGATTACCGTCTCTGATCCCTGACAAATTTTTGCCGGTTTCTGGGAAAAAATATATTTAAATAATTCGTCTTACTCATTCCCCAACGATTTCGCTTCCCCGTCCTCATCCCCGTTGTCTCCTCCATCACTGATGCTTTCGGATTTTCAGAAATTCTTGTCGCAAATCAAATTCGCGACATTCCTTGGCCGCAAAAAAAGCCGTTGTAAGAGAAAAAATTTGTTGATTTACATGACTGGCTCCGACCCCCCCCCCCCCCGACTTATTCTTAGATTTTTGAGAATTTTGTTTTGATTTTATTTTTTTGCCCAAGAAGGTGAAACCTAAGCGTCGGATTCTGAAAAATTTTTGAAGGTTGTTAACAGGAGAGCTCAACTTGAAAATCTTTTAGGAAATTTGAAATAATTTGTTCAATTTTGAATTTAATCATTTTTAAATTTTCCTATTAGTCAAACAAATGAGATAGTGATCAGATTTCGAATTTGATGCTTTTGAGGTGGTGTCAACTCCGGGAACAAGCGGCGCTACGGGTGCCACCGCTGTGTCACAATTCATTGAAGGTACTAACGCTTGTCTTTGACACTTCATAAAATTAATCGTAATTGTGACCAAATTGAAATTTAGAAGACGAGGAAAAAATGTGCAGGTTGTGCCACAGCATCAGCCACCGTACGAAGGATTGCACCAAGCGTTGATCGGAAGAATTATTTTTATTATCATTTATGCGTTTGTTTTGATGTGTTAAGCATAAAAATTTTTCAATTTTTTCGTGCCTATCAAAGTGCCTTTTTCACGATTTTTGGTGCCTAAAAATTTTTGAAATTCTTTTTTTAAAGGGAGCCCACTTTTGCGATTTTTTGAAAAATTTGGTTTTTTACAAAAATGTCTTTTTTGGCACTCAAATTCGGTAATAGTATGGTTTACAGGTCCCACAAAAAAAAGAGGCAAAAAGGGGGTTTTATGCAATTCTTCAAAGTCCTTTAGGGTTCTCGAGGGCGCTGATCACGAATATAATATTCATTTCGACCAATTTCGAACCCCGAATTCGAACCTGTAAACCATACTATCACTATGGGTCAACTCCACTGTGCAGAGAAAAGCCTAGTACTATCTCGTCGTTTCTCTTTTTCTTTGTAATTTCTCTCTCTTTGGCGTACTATCTCTTCATTTAATGGTGTAAAAAACAACATTTACTTTTCTATGTCTAGCTTTTTTTCTCTATGTTAAATCCGCACCAAATTTTGCATAGCGATAGAGAAAAAAAATTGCATTTTTCTATACTGATTTTATTTTTCCAGCAAATAATGTAAATTTTTTTCGAATTCCCCCCCCCCAAATGAAAATAAAAAAGTTTAATAGGCAAATTTCGTAGCAAGTAGCACTCAAATCTCCAAAAATTTTTCCCGGCGGCGCCTATCGGCACCGCCGGACCTACATTTAAGTAAAACGGCCAAATACCCAGCAGTGGAAAAAAGTTATTGGTTAATTAGCAAAAAAAAAAAAAAAAGGTCTTCAGGTCGGGTCCCCCCCCCCCCCCCGAAAACTATTTCTAGATACGCCCCTGTGTGAGATATAATGCCTCAAAAATGAATATTTTTTAAAATTTCAGTGACATTTGTTTGGTGATTGCGGAAGGTGTTCAAAAGGCGCACATTTTGCGCAAAATTTTGAACAACGAGGCGCTGAAAATGTTCAAGGTGTGTGCGGGGTGACATGGCGACGAACCATTTTGGATTTGTCGGAGATTTTTGTTTTTTTCAGTGGCGACGAAAGCTTTTCATCGTCCACACGATGTTCAAGCAGTATGGGGCCGGGACCCCTTCGCAAATATTTCGGTTGACCTCCCCCCCCCCCTTTTTTACCATATATGTTTCCCCCCTCCTCCCCAACCATTAATAAATGACAATTTCATTTGTTAAGTTCTGCTTCATTTTCAGGTCCTGCTGTTCCAAGACCTTGCCAACATCTTCCGCTACGTGCTCATTCTTTTGAAGGACAAAAAGGACGCGGAGAACAAACGCCGTCGTTGAACAGCACAAACAGCAACAACAAGTTGAAGGAGGATGGGACGAAATGATATTTTAACCAACAAAAAAAACTGAAAATGTTTCCATCCAAATATATCATTTTTTATACGATGAGCATAAATAAGACTAGACCATTTTATGATGGCTAAGAAAAGATAATTATAAAAAAGTGAAAAAAATCAAACAGATAATAATAATTATTATAAAGAAACAGGAGGGGTGCTGCCGTCGTAACCGAAAAATGGTGCTGCCCATCAGAAGTGAGGAGTGGTTCACCAACGGCACGGCATTTTTAGTCGTATTACCAGTTGGAATATGCTCCTCAACTCGGCCTTAAAACGGCATTGCTTTCGCCCCGTTTTGGTAATGGCAAAACTGAATTGGGCTCTTATGCAGTTTGTCCCCCATAAATTTTTTTTTTAATTCCTATGTAAAAAAAGTCAAAATATAGGTTTTAGGGGTCGCTGATCACGAATCCGACATCTATTTTGACCCATTTCGAACCCCGAACCTGAATTCGAACAAAAACTCAATTTACAACAAAATTCACATTGATTGCTCAAAATCGATTCGAATGCACGATATTGCCGTATGTTGGCCGTCGCCAGCCTCTTCAATTCAAAATCTGCTGTCTTTTATCCGTTGCTCTGCATTTTTGAACGCCTTAATGTGAATTTTGTTGAAAATTGAGTTGTTGACTTTGTTTGAATTCGGGTTCGGGGTTCGAAATGGATGTCGGATTCGTGATCAGCGACCCCGAAAACTTATATTTTAACTTTTTTTTACTAAGAAATTAAAAAAAAAAATTTTATGGTGGACAAACTGCATAAGAGCCGTGAATTGACAATTTGGCAACCAATCACAATTAGCGAGGACAACAGACAGAATGCTCCGGGACTAACTGATTGGACAGATTTTGAATATCTTCAAAGATTTCCACCGCCGGACCATCCATTCCCCAACAAAATTCGCCTTAAGAAACTTCGGATTGAGTAAGACAGAAGGGGCACCAAAATGGATTTGGCTGTGTATGGACACAAAAGCGACGTCCAGCCGATTTGGGATGCAATTTCCTGGGAAATTTGGCCAATTTTTGCGCCAAATATTCGCCATTTGGGCATTCTTAATGGCGATCTTTGGATAATTTGCGTCGTCTGATTTCACCGACAATTCTCTGCGGTCTCAATCAGCAGTTGAATACAATCCATTCCAATCGTCTTTAGCTCGGTTTTCTGCTGGTTGATGATGACGATTTTTGATGAGTCAAATGCAAATTGTGATGCTGGCCACAAGTGTTGCCAAATGGTTGCACACACCGAGAAAAGATGGTCAACCGAAGCGATTGTTTTGTGCTGATTATAAGGGATCGGACAACTTCGAATGGATCAACAATTTCAAGGAGGTCGCCACATTTTCATGGGGTCTTGTGCCATTTGAATTGGCGAACGAACGGACTAATGAAAAGCTGGCACTTAAACATGTTGCTAATGCCGGTACATCCTTTAATGATTGGCTGCTAAAGCGATGCCAAATTGGGGGGACGGCGGCATACGATGAAAATTCGGATGCCAATTTGAACGATGTCTTTTTTGAATTGTGTGGCTTCCAAAATTGCATTGGGTAAGTGTAAAAGCCAATGAATCAGTGGCATTTGCCATTGCTAAATTTTACTTTCACCAAATTAAATTGCAATTCATTTAGGCCATTGTCTCAAACCAATAAAAGCAATGAAAAAGTGTTCTCGAGCCCCGCGGGGCCAAGCAGTGATTAGCGAAATGAATTATTTGAGAAATGATCGATCCTTTTTTGAATTCCTATTTCAAATAGAATTTATTTATCTTTATATTAAATAAAATTTTTTTTTATTATATTGCAGTTAACGAGAGTCCGGACTCTTGAAAATTCCGGATAAGGATACGAGAATTTTGACCCTGACTTGGTTTTCGGGATTAAACAGGGAAAATCAAAAAGAAAAACCTAAGCGAGAATTATTTTCACGAAAAATAAAAGTACTGATTAAAGGTAAAAATGAATGATTTTGATGGCTTTTCGTTGCCTATTTATGGACAATCGGAAAATGGGAAAAGCAGCTGACAGGGGGAGGAACCATCACAAATTAACACTAACCAACACAGAATTTATTTTGTTTTGGTCACTGGGAAAGAAAAATACAAAATATAATAGTCAAATTTTATGGGTAATCCCATTAATTAATAAAATTAACCGCCGCCTTTTCTCCAATTTTGTACCCTAAAAAAATCTTGGTGAACCAACTACGCCCTTTTCATATGTGCAGCCATCCTTTAAAAATTTATTTTTAAAAATTGGTTAGGTATATTTAATTTTTTGGAGTTTTTTTTTAAATTAATTCTAATGTTTTTAGAAATTTCTGTAGTGTTTTCTTTGTACTTTCATTTTACGCATTTCAGTTCTTCCCATTTGTATAGATTCGATCTGGTCTTTTAGTCTCGGTTTTTGAGGCTTGAGCCGTATTTTTTTTTTGAGGGACGGTATTTTCCCACAAGGACTCGAAAATTGTGGTTATGATTTTGGAAAAAATTGTATACCAAATTTCAAAAATTTTGGGCGTAAAACTCCCGCCGAATTATGAGTTCAGAAAAGTGTCAGATTCAAAAAAGAGGAATTCTGTGTCAGATCTGGCGCCGAACATATGGCCAAAGAATTGATGGGTTTATCTCTCTTAATTCTCTCACACAATCGGCCATTCCGATCGATTAAGCCGACAATGTCCCCACCCCATCCACCATTTTTGGACCAATCCCCCGACATGTCGTCCCCCGAGGTCCCCGACCCCCGACTTTTTGCCCCCCGACCCCCGACACTATTTCGGGGGATTGGGGACTCCGAGCGTTTTAAAAATTTAAAAGTTAATTCATCCACGAAGGCGGGAAATATTGAAAATTTTTGAGATTTTGAACAAATTTTCTTAATAAAATTCATTAAAAATTACGAAAAACTTTCCGGCGGCGCCTATCGGCAGCCGATAAGCGACGCCGGGAGAATTTTTTGAAAATTTGAGTTCATTTTGCCCACAGATTTTCACCAAAAATGACCAATTTTGCGCGATTTTGAGCCAAATTTTTAAGAACAAATAAGCTTTTGCGAACCGGCGGTGCCGATCAGGGGTGGGGCGCGCATGGAAAAATCCCGCGGTCGCGCATCACGGATACATAAAAATGGCCATTATAAAATTTTTTTCTCAAAAATCAGCGAAATAAAACATTAATCTGAAAAAATGAAAGTTTAGCTGAAGCCTGAAAATAAGAAAATCTTAGAAATAAGGACAAATTTCAGTACATTTGGGACCAAAAAGATCAAAAAATTTTTGTGGCAGACCTTATTATAAATATATTTAAGAAATCAGAACAATTTTTGTCGCTACCCCAAAATTAAAATTCTTATAAATAAGAACAAATGGAAGCCCCTGGTTTAAAGGCTAGCCTGGACTCACTCTTGCTGGCGCTAACGAAATCAGATGATTAAAGTGAGAAAAAGGAAGATTTACGAGCATTTAAAAATAAAAATTGAGTTTTTCGTTAAAAAATTTTGTTGATCACTACCCGATCGGGGTCCCCGGCCCCCGACTTTTTGCCCCCCGAGGTCTCGGGGCTTAACCCTAGTGTGGAATGCCCAAAAAGGGAGAATTGGTCAAGGAAAAGATAAATAATGATCCGATAAAAAAACAGATTCATCGAGAATGACCAGGCCATGAAAAGTGCTCAAAATTGGACCATGGCCTGCTCAGGAAAAATGGAAAATTGGATGATTATCCTACCCCGAAAAATTGAACGGTTGGCCAAATTGGAAGATTGGCCTACTCATGCAAATGACGATTGGCTTCTTCAGAAAAATTGGACGATTAGCCTACTCAGACAAAATGGGAGGGTTGACTTTATTCATACAAAATAGACGATTGGTCTACACAAAAAACTGAGACGATTAGGCTTTTTGAAAAATTGGACGATTGGCCTACACAGACAAAATAAGACAATTGGGGCTCTCAGGCCAAATTTGATACATAGATGAAATTGGACGAATTGCCTAATCATAAAAAGTTGGACCAATTAGACAATTTGGATGATTGGTCTCTCTATTCTGGCAAAATTAGACGAGTGGCTTTCTCAGTAAAAAGCACATCATCCGGTAGCGGAAAAATCGCAAATGATGCTAATGGAACGAACATTTCTTTCATTTCCATTGCTTTCCCAGTCGTCGTTCACAACTTTCATAAAAATGTGGCCAAATCCGTCCTGTTCCTCGCCCTTGGCCATTCCTTCTCCGCCCAAAGTTCGTTTTCCCACCCAACAACATTTTCCACTTTTCCCTTTTAGCCAATCGGCAATTTCTTTTCTTTTTTTTTTACACAAAAAATTTAGTAACAATTTAAGCAAAAGCAAATGGAAAAGAGAAAAATATGTTTTCATAGGTTTTATCTGCGTACATATTTCGCGACATCCTTGACACTTTGACTACAAAAGGGATGTGTACAGTACGCAAAAAAGAAAAGCAATGAATGAGTCATTTGGCTTAAAGACAGATTTAAGAATTATTACGAAAACATTCCAATGGGGGACGGAATATCAAATTTGTGATATATTTTTATTTTGACAAATGCTGTGCCGACCGGTGGCCTAAGAGAGAAATTGTACCATGGTCAATGTACATTATTTAACTTAGATCATGCAATTTTCTGCTTCATTTTAAATAGTTGGCCTAATGTTCGAAAAAAGGAAAATTAAATGAAATTTTACCACAATTAGTAAAAGCTATATAAGATTAGGTATTACGACAAAAGCATGCAAAAAATTGACAAATTTGAAGCAATTTCATCAAAAATCGGTGGGATTGGGTTGGAACTAATTTTTAATCATTGGGACTAAATCCTTCGGCATTCCAATCACTGGGTTTACATCGGTAAAAGTTCCATTTTTGGATTGGTAGCTTTTCTGCTCTGCGTTAAAGATAGAAGCAGCCAGAAAATTTTTGAATGAAAAAAACACTAAATTACCCTTATTAGGGGGCTTAACAAAGATTATTATTTTGATTATTCCAACAAAAAAGAGAACAATTTTTATGAGTACGTCAAAATAGCATCAAATTCCGCAATTCAAATTGATCGAAGGAATTGTTGTGTCATGACTCTCGACATTATCATGGATTTCGAAGAATTTAAAGGCCTTGTCAGGAATTTTCTGGCAAATGAAAAATTTTTTAAATTTGTTTGAAACGAATTTTCGAGTATATTTTTATAAAACATAAAAGAATACTTAAAAAAAATTCCTTTAAGGTCTATCAGGGAGAGCGAGCTTATCCCTCCTATTTTTCGATTAGGCAGGATTTAAAAAATTTTTAGGAGTTAATCATCTCGGAGTGAATAATTCTGAATTTTTGGTTTTATTAGATAAGCTCTCTGTTCCCGACCGACAGCCAATCCAGGTTCTTGACTAATTCGAAAAATACATTTTTTGGTTGGGAAATTTAAAAATCAAAAATGGATTCGAACTTTCACATATTTGAAGTTTAAATAACTTACGAATAATTTTTAAAAATAGCAAAACTTTCCACGCAATATTAACATATTTTGGTAGGATTTTGGGCGAAGAACACCATTCTCAAATTACTAATTGCTCTTAATCGACAATTAGGTTTCGTCATTCAATTGCCTGCACAATTTGCTCCTGCACGTCGTTGAACCAATCGACCCAAAAGTCCAACACGTCAAATGTTGCCGCGATTGGCGTTCCGCTTGTCGAAGTTGGTCCGCTTTGCGTGACACCTGTATTAGACGACAGTTAATTATGTGCTAGTTAAATGCAATTAGGCAAATAATTTTAAAAAATCAAAGTGAGGGGGGGGGAAGGTAAGAAATATCAATTTATGACATAAAGTGACCAATTTTAAAGGTTTTTAGCCAAATTTAGAAGAAGAAAAACAAAGTAAACTGCAATTAAGAATCAGCGAGAAAACTCGAAATTTTGCGAATTGGCAAAAAAAAAAAACCAAATTTCAAAAAATTTAGAGTCAGGGGGGTTATCATAAAATCTCGAAATTACGCATTAAAGAATAAAAAACAAATTAATTTTAAAATTATTAATAATATTTCATGGTACCATTCAATAGCTTTCTTTATATGTTATCTATCAGAATATTTATTTTCATAATTTTTTAAATAATATAAAAAAATTTATGGTTATTAAATTCCATAAATTCCTAAGTCTGAATTTGTGAAAATTGCTTCTGAAAAAAAGTTATAAAGCATTGAACAGGTCATATTTTTTGCCACGGTTTTGCAAATATAATTATAAACATTTAAAATTTTCAATTCATTAAAATTCAATTAAGTCTATATATTCGATAGTCCTAAGAATTCTCTATTTATGGTTAAAAATTCAAAAAATTTCATCGAGTTTCAAAAAAGTTATGGCTTAAAAAATTCAGAGCCAAGCTACGTAATTTATATATGTTTTTACATTTTTTATTTTCTACAACTTGGCAGTTTTTAGGAAACGATCTAGCACCGTAACTTTCTTTTGAAAAAAATTGTGGGCGAGAGGGATCAGGTCTAAATTTAAGCATCATCGCCATGCAGCGCGTCCAACTGTTCCCGGGCTGGGCCCAGGTCCGTGTCGATGGTGCTCAACAACTGGAACTTCTCCTCCAGCGTGAGCAGGTCCTCCTCCACGCCGTCCAGGCGCTTAACCAGTTCGGCCATGTCCTCCTCGAGGTCCTCAGCTAACGGCAGCGCCTTCTCCAGCGCGGTGATGCGGCTCGCCGCTTCGTCCGCCAGCCTCATGTAGCGCTGGCGCAAATTGTCCGTCTGGAATTGCAGCGACAGTGCCTCGGCACCGCTCGTCTGGGCACACAACTCTTGACTGATCCAACCACTTGAGTGATCAGCTGTCAGCAATTGAGGCGACAAGGTCTGGAAAAATGGGAAAATCATGGTGATTGATTAGCGGACCTAAGCAATCAATTGGCATTGATTGATTTATCTATTGATATTGATTTTTGGCGACTAATAAACTTTTTATAAGACCTATTTATTCACTTTAATCAAAGTTAAAATTGCTACAATTAACTTGGTTGATCAAAAGTGATCGAGTCAAATATGGGTTATTTTAGTGTTATTTTTAAAATGATTTGCAATAGATCATGCCTTTTCCGATCATTTCTGCTGATCAGTCAAGCTTCAACAGTTGTTCTGTGCTTTGCAAAAATTGGTCAACTCTCGTATGATGCTGAAGGAAAATACTGAGATACGCTCTATTCCATATCCTTATCGTATTTACAGTATACCATCTTGTTAATTACAGTTGCCCGTTGTTACTCACAATACCAAAACATATTGATTAAATAAAAAATCCCATCTTATTTCGGACAGAATCCCATGATCAAAATACAAAATGATGCTCCATTCACACCCACCCCATCAGTTGGCCGATTTGGCCAAGCCGTGTGCCCAGCGTGTCGTAGCGGGTGATCAGCTGGTGCATGTCGGCGTCCAACTCTTGGCCCTCCTCCAGGCTGACCATTTGTGCCAATTCGGTGTCCAATATCTTTTGCGCATCAGTTGGAATGTGTTCAAATGCGTGCAGTTGGCGTTCCGACTCGTCCAAAAAGTTGGCCAATTGTCGCTTCTGTTGGGCCCATTCCTGGGACAAAATGAGCGCGCTCCAACTGTTGATGGCGAGCATTGAGCGAGTCGAGCAAATCCGAATATCTTAAAATGTTATGATTTTCATAGTACATAAATAATAATAATAATAAATTAAAAAAGTTTTTTTAAAAAATTTCAAATTTCATTTTTAAGCAAAAAATTTTCATTAAAAAATGAATGGAAAATAATAATTAGAATGTAAATATTTTGGTTTGCAAGTAACCCTTGTAATTTTATTATTTTGGATTTTTAAATATTAAATTTTATGTTTCTGCCGGTCCACCACAATTTTTGGCACAGTCGCAGTTTGGCACTTTATTAGAATGGTTTTTTTCTAGAAAATTAGGTGGAGCTAAATTCTCGTAAATTGAGTTCCGCATCATTAATAGTGCCAGGATTTCATAAATCGGAGTTTGGACTGGGAAAATGGTCTTAGATAAGATTTGCGGGACCAAGATCCACTTTTTTTGAATTGCATTAAAAATGGCCAATCTAATTAAGAGGCAAAAATTGCTAAATCTGACCAATGCGCTCAGATAAAACAACAAAATTTTATTATGATCAGATTCAGTGTCAAAAGCATAAAATCCCAGGGTGGAAGAGTCATCGATCAATAATGTTTTAACGATTTCGATTTTCCATTTTCGTTGCGTTAATTAAGGTCGGCGAAATCAAAATAAATATATTTTTGTATATATCCATCATTAATATCCGATTTTGTTTCCAAATTTCCAATTAATCCCGTCGCAGTTGTTCCAGTGCCAACCGATGCTTTTTGGTCTCGGCACCTGAGTCGCCGCCCAGTGCCCGCTCCAACTTATCGAATTCATTGTTTTCTTATAATTTCTAACTAGCGGGTGTGTGCATGCGAGGGTGGCTCTTGGGAAAGCGCTGCGCGCTTCTTGAGCTTCGCTACCTAGGCTGTGAAGTGATTTGAATTGATCGAAGATGTTAGTGAGAAATTTTGCGACATAGCGGAATCTTTCGGGCGCTTTGCGCCCGTTTCTAAATTTGTTGGGCTATTAAGGCCGCTTCGAGGCCTAAGACGGGCGCTTCGCGCCCGTTTCTAAATTTGTTGGGCTATTAAGGCCGCTTCGCGGCCTCAGACGGGCGCTTCGCGCCCGTTTCTAGATTAGAAGAGGTACAAAAGTGATTAGAAGAGATACAAACAATGATTAGAAGAGGTACAAAAGTGATTAGAAGAGTACAACAGAGATTAGAAGAGGTACAACAGAGATTAGAAGAGGTACAAATTTGATGAAGAGGTACAAATGTGATTTAAAGAGGTACAACAGTGATAAAAGAGGTACAAAAGTGATTAGAAGAGGTACAAAAGTGATTAGAAGAGGTACAAAAGTGATTAGAAGAGTACAACAGAGATTAGAAGAGGTACACAATTGAGAGGTACAAATGTGATTTAAAGAGGTACAAGTGAAAAGAGGTACAAAGTGATTAAAGAGGTACAAAAGTGATTAGAAGAGGTACAAAAGTGATTAGAAGAGTACAACAGAGATTAGAAGAGGTACAACAGAGATTAGAAGAGGTACAAATTTGATGAAGAGGTACAAAAGTGATTTAAAGAGGTACAACAGTGATAAAAGAGGTACAAAAGTGATTAGAAGAGGTACAAAAGTGATTAGAAGAGGTACAAAGAGATTAGAAGAGTACAACAGAGATTAGAAGAGGTACAACAGAGATTAGAAGAGGTACAAATTGATGAAGAGGTAAAAGTGATTAGAAGAGGTACAAAGTGATTTAAAGAGGTACAACAGTGATAAAGAGGTACAAAAGTGATTAGAAGAGGTACAAAAGTGATTAGAAGAGGTACAAAAGTGATTAGAAGAGTACAACAGAGATTAGAAGAGGTACAACAGAGATTAGAAGAGGTACAAATTTGATGAAGAGGTACAAAAGTGATTAGAAGAGGTACAAAGTGATTAAAGAGGTACAACAGAGATTAGAAGAGGTACAACAGAGATTAGAAGAGGTACAAATTTGATGAAGAGGTACAAAGTGATTAGAAGAGGTACAAAAGTGATTTAAAGAGGTACAACAGTGATAAAAGAGGCACAACAGTGATTTGAAGAGGTACAACAGTGATTAGTAAATTCATTAAATTAAAATGAAAATATTTTTTAACAAATTTAATTTAAAAAATACATGAAATTCTATCAATTAAAAAAATTAATTTAAACTTATAAAATTATTCATCAAAAAAAAATTAATTTAAATTTAATTTTTTATTTATTAACTCAACAAAATATTTTAAATTAATTAAAATCATTAAAAATAACGTAAAAATGCACATAAAAATAATGTTACACCGTCCGGATTCGAACCTGCCGCCCCCTCCCCCCTCAAATGATGCCTCAGAATCCCCAATCACACAGGATTCTAAGGTCTTAACGATGTATAAACAAAATCTGATGTCAGATTAGTGATCAGCACCCTCAAATAAATAATGAAATTAAATTAATTAATTAAATAATTTATAAAAATCTTCAAATTAATTAAAAACATTAAAAATAACCCAAAAATACAAAGAAAAATAATGTACACCGCCCGGGTCCGAACTTCGCCCCCCCCCCCCAATAATGTGTTACCGTCCGGGTTCGAACTTGCCCTTTTTAAAAAATACAAAAAATTCTGAAACGTAAAACAAACATCATATTTCTAATTTAATGTTTTTACCGTTCCTTTTATTTTCATTATTTAATTTGTTTACGAGCGAAATTCTTTAACGGAATTGCCCAACTCTTGAACCTTGGGTTTGAATTATGAATAAACAATAAATTCTAGCAAAAGTGATCACTGATCAGAATTAATTTTTTGCCATTGGATTTAAATAATTTGTTGGCATTCCGTTCAAACAAACTTTTCAAATCAATTTTTTGTTTACGACAACAGTCCAACAAAACCAATTAGTAATAATAACCATTATTTGATTTTCACTTTTGCACTTTTTCTGCTTTTCCTTGTCGCTGACTGTGAACAAAAAATTGAATCGCCGTCGAATGGCCCAATTCGTTTTTTTAATTATTCATTTTGTTTTTTTTTGTTTTGTTTTTTCATTTCGCTTCTGATTATTCCATTATTCATTCCGACAAAGAATGGAACGACCAAACACTTCACATTTGCCCTTATATTTTACATTTATTACAATTGTTGGCCAATTGTCACACGGTCACTTTTTCGTCCATTTGTCCAAATGTCCATTTGTACTAACAAAATCGTCCGTTTTTTTTCTGACAAGGATTTTTTTATTGAATTTGTCAATTTGCCTCATTCACATAAATTTAATTCATTTGTTCAAATCTGATCACTTGTGCACACTACTAGCTCATTTGTCCTCTCACCCTTTCGTGCATTTACAAAGAATTCATTTGTCCCAGACCCATTTCGACCTTTTTTCTGCCAATTAGTCCATTTGTCCCAGACCCATTCTGACCTTTTTTCTGCATCTTCATCCATTTCTGCTGCCAATTAGTCCATTTGTCCCAGACCCATTTCGACCATTTGTCCGTCTGGTTTCTCTTCCACATACACATAAACTGTATTATTTTAGCATCCGTCTAGTTCAGGCACAAAAATGATCATTATCACCACCACAATTATCATCATCGGCTGTGGTTATTCACCCCCCCCCCCCCCCGCCCGCTTCCATCCGTCGTTCTCTATTCCTTTTGCCAAATCAATTCCAATCTCTCCCCCGCCCCCCTCCGCTTTTCAACGTCCACCGCTTTTCCCTCCCCCCCCCCAATTTTCATTTTCATTCGACTCATTTTGCCAATTGTTTTTATCTGAAAGTTGGCTGGCTCATAATTCTTCGGGAAAAAAAAATTTCATTGGGAGCTTGGCACACTGTTTTTTTAATTATAAAAATTTCAAAGGGTTTTTTTAAACGCTCGTCATCAGTGAATTTGCCCATTTTTTATTGTTTGAATTCGCTTAATGCACGAAGGAAAGTTTAAGAAATGACAATAGATTTTATTTGTTGACTTTTTTTGGTCAATTTTGGCATTTTTCATTAGTAATT
>CP049708.1:17518978-17550278 GCA_004148225.2 Heterodera glycines | reverse complement strand
TTTTGAGTTAATCATCCATCCTCGGAGTGCTAACGTTTTCATTTTAAAATTTAACTAAAATTTCATTTTATTTTTTACCAACCCAACTAAATTATAAAATTCACGCCCTCCTCGTCTTTGAGAAAAATTATTTTGCAAATTGTTCAATTGGAAAATATTATAAATATTATTAAATTTTTGCAAAAAAATTCCCCCCCATCACGACACCATAAAATTCTCGCAACTATGTTTTAAAATTCTGAGCACTTCTCTCTGATTAAAAAAAATGATCAAATCAACTAACAGTCATTTAAATTAGCCTTTATTTTTTTAATTTTCAGGAAATTTCTCAAATTTTGCCGAGGCCGTTCGGCGCGTGCAATGACTTGGACATTCCGCCGTTGCCCAGCCCGCTGAAGCACAACAACAAATGGCGTACACTGCAAACGTCAACACTGCTAATTTCCATGGCACACTTCCGAAGAACAACACGCACCATTCATTGGCCACAAAATTGGTGAAAAAACATTTTTATTTAAATCTAATTTATTCATATACTTTTAATTCATTATTTTGAAATTAAATAATTAAAAATCAATTTTGACTTCTACTTTTACTCTTCTTTCAAATTTCAGAACATTTCTCATTTTAATTAATTAATTGTTAATAAGTTTTCACTATCAATAATTGGATTAACTTATATTTCATACAGAAACATAAAAATTTTTTAAATTCAAATTATTCAAAAAATTTTGCTTTGGACAGCCAACAATTCGCTCTTCCCAACCATTTGAAAAAATTTCAAAAAAAAAACACAGAATTTTAAGATGTTTTGCTGCAAAAATGCACTTTAAAAAATTTTAAATTTTAAAATTATTTTCCATTCGGGGAAAGGAAACAATTTCGTAAAAGACAATATTTGGGAAAAATAAAAAATGAATTTTTTGTGCCAATTAAATAAATATAAAAAATATATATATAATAATTCCTTTCCACTTGCCATTTCAGCTCAATTGCCTTCCATCGGTCGCTATTCCTTTGCCATCACCGGATACGACCTCAACCAACCAACGAAAACAACAAAAGCAACAACAACCGGGGTTAGTTTCTCACAAAATTTGTTCCCTTGAGCTAAATTAATTGCAATTTTTCAATTTCCTCAGCCTCAATGGCCTGCTGCGCACTGCACAAGTTGGACGCGGCACACCAGTGTCTGAGCATAATCAACTACGTTGTTCGATGGCACTGAACGACGGCACAGAAAACGAAATTGGTTGGCAAAAAAGCACTTACACACAAACAAACACATTGTTACCCTTTTTCCATGCTCATAATTAAACAAACATGCTTTTACATAAATTGCTGCACCCAAATCAACGGCTTTTGATAAATTGCATTACTGCACCAAATATACACTTACACATTTTTAAATTATGCTGATTTTTAATTTACTCTAAACAATGAAACATTTCTAAAATATGGCATTTTCAGACGGTTAAAAAAATTATAAGTAAAACAAATACACAGTTTAGTCCACCAACTCTTAAAACAACAAACAAATGCGAATTTTAAAGCAAAAAATACTGTTTTTTTCTGACAAATACTCTATCATAAACGCATTTCTATTATTTTAAAAAAAAAATTGATACATTCACATTGTTTTTTGTACTATGAGTGAATTTTGATAAATTAAATTTTAGAAAAAAATAAGAAAATGCCATATACGAATACTTTTTGGGCCATACTATAGATGGTGGATGGGCAACCTTTTTTGAAAAAATTGTTTTGTTCTAGAAAGTAAAAAAAATATTATATAGAATTTTTATGGGTAAGAAACATAAATCAAATATTCATTTTGACCAATTTCCAATGCCGGACCCGAATTTAGAACAAAAAGTCAAAAAAGAAACTTTTTAAATTGATTATTTTTGTTAGTAAAATTGATCAAAATTTATGTTCCCTGACCCAGAAAACTCCCAATAACATATTTTCACAAATTTTTGAGAACAAACAAAAAATTTTTAAAAAAAGATTGCCCATCCACCATCAATAGTATTACTCTTTTTTGTTTATTAAGGCACGTGTTAAGGGCAACAAAAAGGCATTCGACTTAAATTCACAGCCCTACTACAAATATAAAAAATATTTTTTTTTTACAAATAAATTTAGAAATAAAAAATAATATTTAAAATGAGTTAATTTTAAATTTTAGAAAATATTTATTAAAAAACACGAGCCTTAAAAATTAATTCCATATACTCAGTTTTGCTTC
This sequence comes from Heterodera glycines, assembly GCA_004148225.2. Taxonomy (NCBI): domain Eukaryota; kingdom Metazoa; phylum Nematoda; class Chromadorea; order Rhabditida; family Heteroderidae; genus Heterodera; species Heterodera glycines. The sequence goes on along the minus strand of CP049708.1, from coordinate 17,548,027 downwards.
TTTTTGTTGCACAACACTTTTCACAAAAAAAAATTTTTTATGCTAAATAAAATTTATTTTAAAATTCCCATTGATTTAAGACAATCGAAAAACGCAATACTTAAGCAATATCCATTGACAACAAACTTTTGTAATAGTACGGATGGTACCCCCCCCCCTTTTTAGAGAAACAAAATTTTTGAAACTTTTTATAGAAATGTCATATTAGAGGTTTTAAGGGTCGGGAACCCGAATTTGACATAAATTTCGACCTATGTCAAACCCCGAACCCGAATTCGAGCAAAAAGTCGAAAATTCAATTTTTTTTAATTTTTTATTTTCGGTATAAAAATGGTTGAAATGAAGTTTTTATTAGCGAATTGTCCAAATTAGTTTGTTTCTCGATATGTAAGCCTTTTTAAACTAAAAATAAAAAATTCATAAATTTGAATTATCGGCTTATTGTTCAACTTCGGTTCAGGGTACGCCATAGATCAAAAACAATGCCAGATTCGAATTCTCCGACTCATTAAAAACACTAAATTATTTTTTTTTAAAATTTTTACATTTATCCAGAAAATGATAGTGATTCAGAAACAACTTTTAAAAATTCTTATTTTAGAAATTAATAAATGTTTCCGTTCATTTGCACTTATGTACACTTATTAAAATAAAAACAGCTTGCTTTTATTCCCTTTCCTTTGTTTTTTATTGCGCGCGCGAATTTGTATTTGTAGTACTTTCACTTTTTTTTTGTCCACGTCAAAATCACACAGATTTTGTCTTAATGTCTTTTTCGTTTGTATTGTCCATTGGCCCCGCGACATGTGGGTGCTCGGGCACCACTGGATTACCTACCAAGCTGGGGCCGCGGGTCACCAATTGGCTTCCGAGCTGGTTGAACCCAGCTGGACAACACTTCCCACGTCCAGCGCTTTGTGGAACAGCCTGGTAGGGATGTGCCAGTGTAGCTTGGGCAACCACGGGCCCGGTGTCCCGTTCTGCTACGGTGGTGCCCCCCACCGTGGAACAACCGTATTGCACCTGTGGTTTAGTTTCTGCCACTACGCGGCTTACGGTTTCCCAGGCCCCAAGCGCTCGGGTCTGGATTTACCAGGCCCCTTGCGCTCCCGGGTCTGAACAATTCACTTAAAAAGAGTCATGTTGAATTAATAGAAAAAATAGAAATTTTATGGCAAAAAGCGCATGCAAGAAAAAAAATTTTAGTTTAACAAAAGCAAACAAAAAAGTGCAGTTTTAAAAAAAACAATTGCAAAAATTAGCAATTAGATAATATGAATTGTTCAGCGCCCGGGTTTCCTGGCCCGTGTTCCGACTTTCAATTGAGCCGAAAGTCGGACATCCAAACCCTTCCCCCCTTCCCCTTCTGTAGAGCAAATATTTCTTTTTCTTCATTTCTCTTCCATATTTCTTTTATCCTTTTCCTTTTCCTTTTCAATTTCATATTTATTTTCCTTTTCCTTTTCACTTTTCCTTTCAATTTCATTTTCATTTTCCTTTCCCTTTTCCATTTCATTTTCTCTTAATCTTTTTCTTTTCAAATTCATTTTCCTTTTCCTTTACAATATCAATTTCAATTTCATTTTCCTTTTCCTATTCATTTTCTTTTTCCTTTTCCTTTCAATTTCATTTTCAATTTCCTTTTCCTTTTCCTTTTCAATTTCATTTTCTCTTTTCCTTTTCCTTTCAATTTCATTTTCAATTTCCTTTTCCTTTTCCTTTCAATTTCAAATTCATTTTCCTTTTCCTTTTCCTTTTCATTTTCACTTTTCTTTTCAATTTCATTTTCCTATTCATTTTTTTTCCTTTTCCTTTTCCTTTAAATTTCATTTTCATTTTCCTTTTCCTTTTCCATTTCATTTTCTCTTTTCCTTTTCCTTTCAATTTCATTTTCATTTTCCTTTTCCTTTTCCATTTCATTTTCTTTTTTCATTTCCTTTTCAATTTCACTTTCATTTTCATTTTAAATTTCATTTTCCTTTTCCTATTCATTTTCTTTTTTCAATTTCAATTTCAATTTCATTTTTCTTTTCCTATTCATTATCTTTTTCCTTTTCCTTTCAATTTCAATTTCATTTTCCATTAACCTTCAATTTCATTTACATTTTCCTTTTCCTTTTCCTCTCATTTTCAATTACCTTTTCCTTTTCCATTTCATTTACTCTTTTTCTTTTCAATTTCATTTCCTTTTCCTTTTACTTTTAATTTTCTCTTTTCCATTTTCTTTTCAATTTAATTTCATTTTCCTTTTCCTTTCAATTTCATTTTCATTTTCCTTTTCCTTTTCCATTTCATTTTCTCTTTTCCTTTTCCTTTCAATTTCATTTTCATTTTCCTTTTCCTTTTCCATTTCATTTTCTCTTTTCCTTTTCCTTTTCAATTTCATTTTCATTTTCATTTTCCTTTTCCTATTCATTTTCTTTTTACTTTTCCTTTTCCTTTCAATTTCATTTTCCTTTTCCATTTCATTTTCTCTTTTCCTTTTTCTTTTAAATTTCATTTACATTTTCCTTTTCCTTTTCCTTTTCATTTTCTCTTTTCATTTTCATTTTCAATTTCCTTTTCCTTTTCCTTTTCAATTTCATTTCCTCTTTTCCTTTTTCTTTTCAATTTCATTTTCATTTTCAATTTCATTTTCATTTTCCTTTTCCTATTCATTTTCTTTTTCCTTTTCCTTTCAATTTCATTTTCAATTTCCTTTTCCTTTTCCTTTTCCATTTCATTTCTCTCTCTTTTCCTTTTTCTTTTCAATTTCATTTTCAATTTCCTTTTCCTTTCCCTTTTCCATTTCATTTTCTCTAATCCTTTTTCGTTTCAATTTCATTTTCATTTTCAATTTCATTTTCATTTTCCTTTTCCTATTCATTTTATTTTTCCTTTTCCTTTTAATTTCATTTTCATTTTCCTTTTCCATTTCATTTTCTCTTTTCCTTTTTCTTTTCAATTTCATTTTCCTTTTCCTTTTCCTTTTAATTTCTCTTTTCCATTTTCTTTTCAATTTCATTTTCATTTTCCTTTTCCTTTCAATTTCAATTTCATTTTCCTTTTCCTTTTCCTATTCATTTTCTTTTTCCTTTTCCTTTTAATTTCATTTTCCTTTTCCTTTTCCATTTCATTTTCTCTTTTTCTTTTCCTTTTCAATTTCATTTTCATTTTCATTTTCATTTTCCTTTTCCTATTCATTTTCTTTTTACTTTTCCTTTTCCTTTCAATTTCATTTTCCTTTTCCATTTCATTTTCTCTTTTACTTTTTCTTTTCAATTTCATTTTCATTTTCAATTTCATTTTCATTTTCCTTTTCCTATTCATTTTATTTTTTCCTTTTCCTTTTAATTTCATTTTCATTTTCCTTTTCCATTTCATTTTCTCTTTTCCTTTTTCTTTTCAATTTCATTTTCCTTTTCCTTTTCCTTTTAATTTTCTCTTTCCATTTTCTTTTCAATTTCATTTTCATTTTCCTTTTCCTTTCAATTTCAATTTCATTTTCCTTTTCCTTTTCCTATTCATTTTCTTTTTCCTTTTCCTTTTAATTTCATTTTCCTTTTCCTTTTCCATTTCATTTTCTCTTTTTCTTTTTCTTTTCAATTTCATTTTCATTTTCAATTTCATTTTCATTTTCCTTTTCCTATTCATTTTATTTTTCCTTTTCCTTTTAATTTCATTTTCATTTTCCTTTTCCATTTCATTTTCTCTTTTCCTTTTTCTTTTCAATTTCAATTTCCTTTTCCTTTTCCTTTTAATTTTCTCTTTTCCATTTTCTTTTCAATTTCATTTTTATTTTCCTTTTCCTTTCAATTTCAATTTCATTTTCCTTTTCCTTTTCATTTTCATTTTCATTTTCCATTAACCTTCAATTTCATTTACATTTTCCTTTTCCTTTTCCTCTCATTTTCAATTACCTTTTCCTTTTCCATTTCATTTACTCTTTTTCTTTTTCTTTTCAATTTTCATTTTCAATTTCCTTTTCCTTTCCCTTTTCCATTTCATTTTCTCTAATCCTTTTTCTTTTCAATTTCATTTTCATTTTCAATTTCATTTTCATTTTCCTTTTCCTATTCATTTTATTTTTCCTTTTCCTTTTAATTTCATTTTCATTTTCCTTTTCCATTTCATTTTCTCTTTTCCTTTTTCTTTTCAATTTCAATTTCCTTTTCCTTTTCCTTTTAATTTTCTCTTTTCCATTTTCTTTTCAATTTCATTTTCATTTTCCTTTTCCATTTCATTTTAATTTCAATTACCTTTTCCTTTTCCATTTCATTTACTCTTTTTCTTTTTCTTTTCAATTTCATTTTCAATTTCCTTTTCCTTTCCCTTTTCCATTTCATTTTCTCTAATCCTTTTTCTTTTCAATTTCATTTTCATTTTCAATTTCATTTTCATTTTCCTTTTCCTATTCATTTTATTTTTCCTTTTCCTTTTAATTTCATTTTCATTTTCCTTTTCCATTTCATTTTCTCTTTTCCTTTTTCTTTTCAATTTCATTTTCCTTTTCCTTTTCCTTTTAATTTTCTCTTTTCCATTTTCTTTTCAATTTCATTTTCATTTTCCTTTTCCATTTCATTTTCTCTTTTCCTTTTTCTTTCAATTTCAATTTCCTTTTCCTTTTCCTTTTAATTTTCTCTTTTCCATTTTCTTTTCAATTTCATTTCCATTTTCCTTTTCCTTTCAATTTCAATTTCATTTTCCTTTTCCTTTTCATTTTCATTTTCATTTTCCATTAACCTTCAATTTCATTTACATTTTCCTTTTCCTTTTCCTCTCATTTTCAATTACCTTTTCCTTTTCCATTTCATTTACTCTTTTTTCTTTTCTTTTTCAATTTCATTTTCAATTTCCTTTTCCTTTCCCTTTTCCATTTCATTTTCTCTAATCCTTTTTCTTTTCAATTTCATTTTCATTTTCAATTTCATTTTCATTTTCCTTTTCCTATTCATTTTCTTTTTCCTTTTCCTTTTAATTTCATTTTCCTTTTCCTTTTCCATTTCATTTTCTCTTTTTCTTTTCTTTTCAATTTCATTTCCCTTTTCCTTTTCCTTTTAATTTTCTCTTTTCCATTTTCTTTTCAATTTCATTTTCATTTTCCTTTTTCCTTTCAATTTCAATTTCATTTTCCTTTTCCTTTTCATTTTCACTTTTCTTTTAAATTTCATTTTCCTATTCATTTTTTTTTCCTTTTCCTTTTCCTTTAATTTCATTTTTCATTTTCCTTTTCCTTTTCCAGTTCATTTTCTCTTTTTCTTTTTCTTTTCAATTTCATTTTCCTTTTCCTTTACATATATCAATTTCAATTTCATTTTCCTTTTCCTTTTCCTATTCATTTTCTTTTTCCTTTTCCTTTCAATTTCATTTTCAAATTCCTTTTCCTTTTCCTTTTCAATTTCATTTTCTCTTTTCCTTTTTCTTTTCAATTTCATTTTCATTTTCACTTTAAATTTCATTTTCCTTTTCCTATTCATTTTCTTTTTTTCAATTTCAATTTCATTTTTCTTTTCCATTAACCTTCAATTTCATTTACATTTTCCTTTTCCTTTTCCTCTTATTTTCAATTACCTTTTCCTTTTCCATTTCATTTTCTCTTTTTCTTTTTTTTTTCAAATTTCATTTTCCTTTTCCTTTTCCTTTTAATTTTCTCTTTCCCATTTTCTTTTCAATTTCATTTCATTTTCCTTATCCTTTCAATTTAATTTTCATTTTCCTTTTCCTTTTCCTTTTCCTTTTCCATTTCATTTTCTCTTTTCCTTTTTCTTTTCAATTTCATTTTCATAATTCATTTTCCTTTTCCTTTTCAATTTCATTTTCATTTTCCTTTTCCTATTCATTTTCTTTTTACTTTTCCTTTTCCTTTCAATTTCATTTTCCTTTTCCATTTCATTTTCTCTTTTACTTTTTCTTTTCAATTTCATTTACATTTTCCTTTTCCTTTAACTTTTCATTTTCTCTTTTCATTTTAATTTTCAATTTCCTTTTCCTTTCCCTTTTCCATTTCATTTTCTCTTTTCATTTTTCTTTTCAATTTCATTTTCATTTTCATTTTCCTTTTCCTATTCATTTTCTTTTTACTTTTCCTTTTCCTTTCAATTTCATTTACATTTTCCTTTTCTTTTTCCTTTTCATTTTCTCTTTTCCTTTTCAATTTCATTTTCAATTTCCTTTTCCTTTTCCATTTCATAATTTTACCAAATTCAAAAATCATTTTCCCTTTCCCTTTCCTATTTTTCCCAGATTCAAAAAACACATTCTTTTTTCTACATGTCACTTTCTGTGCACAATTTTCTAAATTTCCAATATTAACAAATTATCAGTTGCACAAAATTATTAAATTTTTAATTTACAACTTTACTATGAGATAATTATTTTTTATTAAAATTCAGGTTGCGGACTCTTCGGCGTTACAAAGAAAGAACAAATTGATTAAGAAACCGATGCTTAAGAGTGAAGTATTAAAAATTTTCAATATAAACAAGAGATTTCATTTTTTGATTTTGAGTTTATTATGCTGAAAAAAAATATAAAATAACAAAAATTGAATTGATTATTTTGAATTGTCTTTATTAAAAAATTATTTGGCTTAATTGGTTTAGTTTATGTTAGAAAATTTAACAAATATTATAAAATTTTTACTTTAAAAAAATAAAAATTTTTTGAAAAGGTCACTAAAGTTTTATCTTTAAAAATTTGATCAAAACTTTTAATAACTCTCATCTCACATCAACATTTACCTTAAAATTTGAACTTAAACTTTGCGTTTCGATTAAGTTTTATTTTATGAATATCTTCCAAACTCAGAAATTTTTCGTAGAGTTAATTTTCATCTTGGTCTCCATCTCCCTCTCCTCTCCTTCTCGGTCTCCAAATCAGCCCGTCTCGGCTGCTATCTCCATCACCTTTTTCCGTTTATCAACCGTCTCCATTTGGTCTCCGTCTCCAACTCAGCCCGTCTCCGTCACCATATCCAACACCGTTTTCGTTTCTTGACTCTCCCTCTCCCTCTCCCTCTCCCTCTCCCCTCCCTCTCCCTCTCCCTCTTCCTCTCCCTCTCCCTCTCCCTCTCCCTCTCCCTCTCCCTCTCCCTCTCCCTCTCCCTCTCCCTCTCCCTCTCCTCTCCCTCTCCCTCTCCCTCTCCCTCTCCCTCTCCCTCTCCCTCTCCCTCTCCCTCTCCCTCTCCCTCTCCTCTCCCTCTCCCTCTCCCTCTCCTCTCCCTCTTCCTCTCCCTCTCCCTCTCCCTCTCCCTCTCCCTCTCTTTTCCCTCTCCCTCTCCCTCTCTTTTCCCGTTTCAAAAATTCTTTTAAATAATTTTAATTTGTAAATTGCTGGATATGTATGAATTAATAAAAAGGTATCTATATAATAATTTTTACAATTCAAAATAAATGCAAAGGAGAATCTAATTTTTTGGACATTTTATACATTTGTTATACCACATTTAAATCATTCATGTTAAAAAAGATGTCCTTAAAAGGTACAGAAAAATTAAAAAAAAACATTTCACTAATTTTATATAGTTCATGCATTCCGGCTATTTATAAATTAAAATTAATATTTGCTCTACAGATTGTATATAGTTATAGGTGGGTCCTTCCCCCGCGCGTAGTTTTAAAGGTAAAGGTAAAAAGGTAATGTTATATCTAAATTTGCATTGTTAAGCAAAAAAGTTTTGCTTAACAATGCAATCATTCTTTCCCGTCGGCACACATTTTACCAAAAAAATTCAATCCCAATTTATTTTCAGGTATTGACAAACGGAACACTTTTGATGATAAAAGTCACAAAAAAAAGATAAGTCAAACAAATGAACAACAATAATTTTATTTATTAAAACAATTAAATAATTACACAAGCTTAATTTATTACTTTCCAGGAATGCCCAGAAATATTCTGAGCTCGTGAGATTGTGCGTTGTTCCATCACAAATTTTGTAAGCGACTGAAGCCTTACGTTCTCATGCAATTTTTCATTTTTGATTTCAGGTGTAATTTCTTGCCATACATTAGATGAAAGCCGCCGCACTGAATTTTTTTTCGTAAGAACAAAGTGTTTCTGATCTCATTAAAGGTTCCAAACAATTTTTAGGCATTATTATTTTGCCACCAAATGATTTGATGACGGAAAGAGCACAAACAATTTTATTGTAAGTTAAATAAGTTTCGCTGGTCTCATTAAATGCTCTAATTAATTTTCAGGTGGTGGTTTAACTACAAAATTATTGATGAGCCACAACAAATATTTTTTTGTAAACAACTCACTTTTTTAGTCCGTTGATTCTTTTCCTTTTACAGGTGCTTTGGTTTTTGGTCCCGGATTGGACTGGAGCGAAAAAACTCCAAAAAAACTTTTTATTCAAATTCATTAATACTTGTGTTTAAATACTTGTCACAAGTTTTATTGGATTTGAATAAATTTGTTTATAATTATTACTGCATTTATTTCTACTAAATAAAAATGCTATTCCATCACAATATTATCTGCATGCAATTCCTTCCTTCCTTCCTTCCTTCCTTCCTTCCTTCCTTCCTTCCTTCCTTCCTTCCTTCCTTCCTTCCTTCCTTCCTTCATTCCTTCCTTCCTTCCTTCCTTCCTTCCTTCCTTCCTTCCTTCCTTCCTTCCTTATTTCCTTCCTCCTTCATTCCTTTCTTCCTTAGTTATACGGCAAATATTTATAATTTTGGCTAAATTTGTGTTTAATTTTTGGGAACATTTCAACAACAAAATATTAACTATTCTTCATAAAGTCGAATTATTTTATATGAAACCATCCATCTACAACATGTCCTTATCAATAAAATTAAATTTAATTCAACATCAAACAAATTCCCATTCAAATTACATTAAAGTCACTTCTAAAAAAACATTTTATTTAATTTTTTTTTAAATTTTCCTTTATAACCTGTTAGCCTATCATTCATTACATGATTTAAAAAATAATTACTTACTATTTCTTTAAATTTTAGCAAAAATGAATCTTGAAAAAAAACTAATTAAAAAATATACAACAAAATTAGAAGTTCTCGTACCCACAATGCGTAAAAATTGGGGCGAATACAAAATAAAAAAAGTAATTTTAATTTTAGTTAAAAATTTTATTTTGCTATGAAATTTTTATTTAAGAAGCCAGTAATCGTAGCAACAATTGACACCAACATTGAATTTGGCCCCACCAACTTCATAGTCGATGGGCCATCAACCAGTGCCGAGGCTTTTGCGCATGCCGGGACACCAAAAAAAAATGTTATTGGGCAACAAAAGCCAATATCAAAATCCGCAAAACGCAAACTCAGAAGAAATAGTAAGATATAAAAAATAAAAATGTAAATAAATTATAATAATTAAGGATGCAAAGAAGCCCACAAACAAAATAGTCAAAAATAGTTTGTTTGTTGTTGTACCATTAAATTGTTGAGAAATATAATAAAAAATTATAATGTTTTGAAAAAGTTGCTGAATAATAACACATAATTACTTCATTCATTAATAAAATTTGTTTTATACGCTATTCATGATTTTTTTTCAATCTATTAACAGGAATATGTCAACAATGGAGAGCTGCCACAATTTTTTTGTGGGTTTTCATTGATTTTTGTGTATAAATAACAACAAAAACAATGTGAAACCCACAAATTAAATACGGCATAAGCATTACAACAACGACACCAACAATTCTAAATGTTTACATCAAAAAAATTAACATCAAACATAAACATGTAATAAAAAATTTAATTCAAAACCAAATTTTACATATTTTGGCCAATTTGTGCTTAATTTGCGCAATTTGAATATCTTCTACAATAATATTCTCACTAATAAAAACATATTTAATTCACAAACCCTTCAATTCCCATTTAAATTATATTTCTTTAATAAATCCTAATAAATTTAATAAATACATCCATATTTGATGATCCTACAAAATCTCTGACATAATTTCCTCGGCCTTTTATTTCCCACAATTGCTATATTGCTATTTGCCTACGAATCCTTATATTTAAATATCAAATGCAACTCAGTTTTAGATTTAAAGTGCTTTCACTAATTATATTATTTAAAAATGCAACAAACTAATGCAAAAAACCCAAAAAAAGGTAAAAATGATCAAAAATTTGATTAAATATCACATTAATTAAACTTCAGAAATCAAGTCTCAAAGCCAGAATACAAGCCAAGGCAAAGCCTTGCAAAAATCACCACCCGGACTCACATTCGTTGACCCAAAAGAATTGTAAAGAATTAAAACCTCAAAAATAATTTATTTAAAATTAAAGGACCCTGTCGCAATACAAACGCACAGAGTTTCCCGCCGCAGAACGCCCAAAAGGATTTTCCCAATACTCGTCCCAACCAGATGAAAAAGTCAAATCACTAATAAATAAATTATAAAACTCAATAATTTCAGAAGAAGCAACCAAAGCCTTGGTCTAAGGCAGCGTTGGGAATGAGAGTAATAAAAAAATTAAAAAATAATTATTAACAAAATAAATATAGGATTCATTCGATGAGTGCGACGATAGCGCGTTCGTTGGAATTGACCAAAAGGAGCAGGTGCAATAGCAATATATCCTGTAAAAAATAATAAACTATTTAGGACGAAGTTCAATTTCAATACGAATGCAAATCTTGGTCTAAACGTTCGCGTGGCCAAAGAGTAAATTACCAATTAAAATGAATTAGTTAACATAAATTTAGGATTCGTTTGACGAGGGTGACGACTCCGCTTTTTATGGTCCATCGACCAGTAAATGATTTCAAATGGACTATTTCACAAAACATTGTTATAAAATTTGAAAAAAAATCCGTAAAAAAATTTCCCTTTTGAAAACCAATATTTATCAAAATTATTCCAAAATACTTGAACAAAATGCGCATTGTATTGAACTGGAGTGAGATACCTCCACGGAAAAAAACTTTTTTGTGACATGAATTCCAAGCGTATGTTGATATGGTCATATGCTGGATTTTATGCTGCAAAATTTGATAAAAGACCACTTCAAGATAATTATTCCACATCTATTCATTATTTGTGTCGTTGTGAGCTTATTTTTGCAACGCTTCTCTTCAAAATGAAATTTCTACTATATAAAATAATAATCTACAATTCCCAAATATTCATTCATGCACCTCCAAATTAAAACTTCAAAATATTAATTACTAAACACACAATTATTCTTAATAAAGCAATTAAGTAGTCATTAACTAATAAATTTTGATGACTTCCTGTATTTGCAATTTATTAGAAATCATTTAATCGACACTAAAATATTTTATTAAAATAAACATAAATTTATTCCCACAATTTGTTAGTGAATTTTTGTTTTTGTTTAATTAATTTAATTTTTATAATTTCAGAAAACTCTAAATATCAGCTATTCCTCCCTTTCTATCCCCAAAAAAATTCTTCGCCAAAATGCGTTATTTGATTGTCCAAATAACTCCAAAGAAGCTCGTGATTTGCGGTCACAAACTGGATCTTAAGTGTGCTGAAGAGTACGATCTAGAAATTTTGTCAAAGCCCATTGAGGTTAATAAAAAATATTCATCTAAATGTAACAAATTGAAAATAAAAAATAAAATGAAATAAGTAATTAAAATTTCATATTCTTAACAAATTTCTATTAAATAGTTTGACTAAAATCTATCAAAGGGTCGTGACAATGTGACGGAGCTGTTACACATCAATGGTGTGATAGCCGAAATCATGGATGCCGGTGGTGCAGGCATAACCATGGGCGGGCACGTCATCGGGTGTCTCCGTCGTCGATTGTTGGACCGCTGGGAAAGCATTGAAAATAAAATGATTGCCGAAAATTCTGATGCCCCAAGATCTGTAAAAACCCTTTACATATGATAGTATTAATTACAAATGACATCAGATTGTTCCAAAGCCATCACAAATCGCATGGCCGAATGTTGCGCCATTGTTTTCTACGGCGACTAAGAAAATAATTCCTGGATTGGCACCCGTAATTAAAAATATTTAAGTATTTAAATTGTTTAATGTATATAGGTGGAAAAAAAAGTATTGATGCCGAAAGTTGCCCAACCGATGGTTAAGAATGTTGTGAAAAAAGGGAACTCGAATGCGTTCATTGTGGTCACAAAGGAACGTCCTTTTTTGGTAATTAAAATTCGTATTGTACTTACTCTATAATCTTATTTACACTTTTAGTGGAAGACTGAGACCGAATTGAAGAAAAAAATGGAGAAAAGGGTTCCAATTGGATTTATGCCTTTGAAGAAGGTATTAGAAATATCAATAAATTCAGAACTAATAAATTAAGAACTGTGCAAAAAACTTGGAAAAGAAGTCGGCAATTTTGCCAAAATTTGAAAAAACAATGCAATGGGAAACCGCAGACGCATGGAAAGGAGTTGTTTTTGTTGAAAGAAAATTTGAGGTTTTTGTTATAAATTAATAAATCAAATTTTTAAATTAAAGACTAATTATCACTGTAAATTCTTTACATTTAAGCCTATGTCTTCAAATTTTGCAAAGAAGACATTTTACTCAAACACAATTGCTGCCGAACCTAACTGGCACATGTATATCAACAAAATTCCATTGGTAAACTAAGACAAAGGAAAAGTAAATAAAAACAATAAAAAAAATCCACAGAAGTCCGCTTCGGGACAACCTCTCGAGAACAACATAAGTAAACCGACTTATGCTCAAATGGTTATACAAAAACCGGTAATATAATTACTTTTAATAAAAATGAATTACATAAAACGATACTCACCATAACACAGACAACTATCGTTACGAAGCCAAGCAAAGAAAATGTCGCCAAAAAAAGCGAATACCAGATTATTGATGAATTGAACCACAAATCGCCTATGTTGAAAACATATTGCGACATTCTGTTTGGAATTAAAGTAAAAAAATAAAAAACTTTCAATTTATTAAAATAATTTTTAAGAAAATAATTATAACTATAAAACAACTTATTTAGATCCTGCCAACAACAAATGTTTGCAACAAAGTGCTTGAAATCAATGTGAAAAAAACAACCCCTTTGTCTGTGTCCGCGGCAAAAAAGAAAAGCAGTTGTCTCCAAAATTTTGTTAAAAAAATGGTCAGAAAAATTAGCAATTTGTCAACTAAAAATTAATAATTTATAGAAGTCGCATTCAACAAAGCGCAGAATGATAACACCACAAAAATTAGCTGCAAAAAAAATTCTTATAAAGAACAAAACATTGGAAAATAAGGTTAAATCAAAATAAAAATAAAAATAAAATACGTAGATTAAGATTTCAAACAAAACGATTGAATTTTGCACTCGAGATGATGCACCAAATGCTGCCCAATTTATGGACAATAATAAATTTAACGTTTTGACATCTCTAACCAATGGTAAAATTTAATCATTTTTTTGCGAAAAAATTATATTTATCACATCGGTTGTCAGAAATTCTCTTCGACCCAATTGGAGTTGTGAATGACAGAGCAAGTGTGCTTCTTTCTTCTTCAAACTCAAAAAAATGGAAGCAATTGAAACAAAAAATGAATGGCCGGACCCAATGGATTAAGCTTATTCCTAAGCTTAAATATGACATATTTAAAGCTAATATCCCGGTAAAAAAAAACAAGCTAAAAAATCATTTATAAAAATTTGCAGCAGCGGTCTTGGACTTCTGACTTGATCCGAGCCATGCTATTGCTGAGAGCTTATATATTTAATTGCGACAACCATTCTTTAACATTCCTTAAAAGGCTTATTAAAGATATGGTTAACGCGCAAAGACTGTCAAAAGATTCATTTGAAAAAAATAATATTTCTTTCGGAAATCTCCGCAAAGGCGGTAAGGAAACATATTTACAAAAAACGTTAATAATTTTTTTTAGAAACAATACGTTCAAACATGAGAGGTGGTGGCGGTCAGCAAGAATCAAATTCTTCAGAAACAAATCGAGAAAAGCAGCATGATTTTTTGAAAAAAAAATTCGTTCAATTTCCAAACGACCGAGAGCAGGCTTATTTGGAAATGAGAAGAGAATTCGGAACAGCTGTTGTTGGTAGTGACCAACTGTATAGATGGTGGAAAAACTTCGTTCGGGGCATTTCAACAATACGTTCAATTGGAAGTAAAAAAATAATGTTTTAAATAAATTTAATTAAAATTAAGGGCCCACAAATTCAACCGAGAACGAAACCCCTCGATCTTCCAAGGGAAGAATAACTTCGAACAGATCTTCAACTGCATCAGATGATTTATATTGTAATCTTATCAAACTCTTAAAATTTATCCCATAATTTATAGTTGATGCTCTCTCAACAATTAATGATGAATTGTTATCCGAGCCTGAGGATGCTGACCCTACTGAACAGAGTGCATTTGATGAAATGACACAAGATACTGCTAGCGATTTAGGAATAGCTATAAGAAGTACTAAATATTCAATAAAGAAATATGCAATAGTGTTTAGATTATGCTATAAATAAATTTTTCCATTACAAAAAATCAAGGGATTAAATTAAAAACTTGTAGACCGTCCAAAACTACTGCGAAAGAAGGATGGAACAATTGCAACGACTGATTTATGTTTCTTAGCGCCAAAATGCAAAAATAGTGTGTTCAAAGAAACGGGCTACGCCATCATTGACTGCGGTCATAAGTGCCATTGGGAAGGCGAATACGCAAAATGGTAAATTAATAGAAATTCATTTCAACAATTTGGTTATTAATTAATTAACTAATAATTAAAACATATTTGAAATTGATAATTAAATTCAGGGTTACTGGTGCTCATTTTAAACGCTGTCCCAACCAAAGATGCAGTAAAAATTGTACTGTCAAATGCTCGTGCTGCAAAAAAAAAATTGGCTACGGGCTATATGAATGTGGCTGTTATTGCACCACAAATGCACAAGACATGAACTTGCATGCTGATAAACTTGAAAAATTGTAACTTTTACATCCATTTATTTTATCCAAAAAATATTCAAGATTGACTGACAATAATGGAAAATGCCAACGAATTGGTTGTGGTGTTCAGCACCCGGGATTTTGCAATTTATGCAAAAAAATATTTGTGCTTTCGCCTTCTGGAGTACAAGAACAAAAAGTGTATCTACAATGCTGCCATTCATATTTGCATCAAACATGCTGGTACTTTTTATATATTATAAATTAAAAAATTTAAAATAAATTTAAGGCAAAATTCTGCACTGAAAAATTGCTGTCCAAATGGTTGCTCATCATGGCATGGGGCTGAGGAGATCAATTTTAGGTATATAAAATCACAAATTAAAAAAAACAAATAGTTCAGTCCTTCGTGCGGCACCGAATCTATAAATGTGACAGCAATTGGCGTTAAACAACGTGGAATTATTGGTGGCAGACCTCGAAGTGATGCACATGTCAAAAACCCAAGATTATCCTCAAGAACTTCGAACGCATCAATTGATTCAATGTTGATGCCGCCACCTTCTTCATTGGCTCCAAGAAGAAGCTCACGAGTCCGACGCACACCATCGACATTAAGCCATCAAAGCTTAGTGATGACACCATCGCACACTCCCATAACAAATCAATGTGTTAACATCGCACAAACAACTCATTTTGGACTCGGTTGTGCATCAAATTCCTCAAAACACATGCCAAAATATTACAACACACTTACCATGGTAAAAAATATTTTTTATTAATTTACGACTTTTTAAAAAATATATTACTATTTTTTTAAATTACTATAAACACTTAAAGGGAACATCTAAATGTCAGCATTGTGCCGCATTGCTCTTCAACAGCGAAGCAACAGGCAGCGCAGCATTTTCAAAGTGTTGTGCAAAAGGCCGTGTCGACTTGGCAGCACGATACGCAGCACTCCAACAACAGCCTGCATGCTATGAAGCACTGTTTAACAACAAAGACTCAACAACACTGAGGAAACAAAAGCATCTGATGGATCATGTGCTCGCCTATAACAACAGCCTGTCCTTTGGCCATGTGATCACGCAGAGAAGTGAAGAGGAATTCTTCAGGATCATCAAATGCAATAATTTGATCCAATACGTCCTTTGGGATTACAACCCCCCGGACGGCTCTCTGCCGCTGCTACATGGACAGCTTTTCACCATCCCGCCAACACAAGCACTCGAACGCTTGGGCGAAATTGCTGAGCACTTTGAACTAAATGTAAAAAAAAAATTCCTTTTAAATATACTTTTAAATTACAGGCCGAATTGCTGTCTGAACTGCACGAGATGCTTCGCAACTTACATCCAATGGCAAAGCTCTACGAAACTGCGGCTGAAACATTCAACCAGCTACCTGCAGATGAGCGAGTTAATTTGCGGATGCTCGTCGTGGGAACAAACAAAAGAGGCCAAGAACGGACATTAACAGAAGATGAGGCTCAACCCGTTGATGTGCAGCTACCACCTGACCATATGCTGAAGCAAATCCACCCGGGTCGTCTGCAAGTGGAGACAGAAGCGGGCAGTCATATTCTGGCTCAAGTAAAATAAAAAAGACTAAATTATTTGCAAAATATTTTTATAGTTCTTTGTGGACTCTGGCCAAAATGTGCTGCCGAACATGGATTATGAAGTTATTCTACTTGGAAGACAAGGCACGGGACAGCAACATTTGAAATGGTGGCGAAGAGAAATTGATCCAGCAACATTTCCGCTGATATTTCCAAAAGGACAATTTGGATTTGGTAAAATAAAAAAAGTTATATATAATAAAATTATTGACTATTTTTAAGAGGATGGACTTCCACTCAAAATGAAGGCGGACGAAAAATTCGACCCAAAACAAAATGCCATCACAAAGAAGGAAGACAATAAGTCATTGGACGACGCGGAAGAACTTGGCGAAGATGAAGAATTTTTGGGAACGTTTGAGCGCGTCTTCAGACCACGAGACCGCGTCTCGCGCAACCAATTCTTCCGCTACATGGCCCAAATTCGCGGTGGCGACTGGCGTGATCTGCGTCACTGGCTCTGGCAGTGGGAAAATTGGCACAGCTGTACTCCATCACAGCAAACAACAGGATGGAAGCAGAACGCGTCCAGTACATGAAGCGGCTGCTTGGAAAGAAGAAGCTGATCACGCCAGCCTCCATCATGAATATGCTGGAGAAGTATCGTGACGGCCAAGGTGAATTATCGATTTAAAAAAAAAAACCTTAAAATTTTTAAGGGCTCACTGGCGAAATTGGGCGCGTCATCATGACGGATGAGCACTTCAGAGGGTCGCGGCAGTTCTACCAAAAAGAATTCGCCAACTGCATGACAATCTGCCGTGAGATTGGCAAGCCTGATCTGCTCATCACGTTCACGATGGACCCCGAGTGCCAAGAGTTCGCCATGCTGCTTCCGAAAGACAACAATGGACAACAACAGCAGTGGTACGACCGACCGGACATCGTGACTCGCCTCTTCATCGACAAATTGACTGAGCTGAAAAGGGACTTGACCGTGCGAATGGTCATGGGCCCACTAAAAGGATGGTTTTACTCTGTCGAACACCAAAAGCGGTAAAATCTAATAAAGTTTAAAGCAATTAATAAATTTTATTTTTTAGCGGAATGCCTCACGTCCATATCTGTCTGATTTTGGACTGGGAGACAATGCGCGTCGGAGGCAGAATTCGAACTCCCGAGGACTACATCGACGAGTACATCTGTGCTGAGATTCCACCAAAGCCAGATGAAAATGCACGGGATGAGCATCTCCAACGGCACCTTTACACCACCGTGACAACGAAAAACATCCACACCTGTGCTGAAAACCGTTGTCTGGTGGATGGAAAATGCGTCAAAATATTTCCTGTAAATTTCTTTGAAAACAATTTTAATAAAATAATTAAAAATCTAGAAGCCGTATGAGTACGACAACGTCTACTCGGAGAATGCTTACCCGCGCTACCGTCGTCGTCCTCCTCCTCCGAGTGGCGAAGAAGCTCAACAAAATCCTGAACAATTTGGCCGAGTGTTCGAGTACA
This sequence comes from Heterodera glycines, assembly GCA_004148225.2. NCBI lineage: Eukaryota > Metazoa > Nematoda > Chromadorea > Rhabditida > Heteroderidae > Heterodera > Heterodera glycines. The sequence goes on along the minus strand of CP049708.1, from coordinate 17,530,081 downwards.
AGGACCGCTACGGAAAGCTGATCAAAAAGGACAACGCACATGTCGTCGCCTACAACCCATTTTTGTCTTCCAAATACAAAACTCAGTATGCTAGAATATTTTATGGACAAAATTTTAAAAAATATTCAGCATCAATGTCGAGTTCGTAGCTGGTGATGGGTGCGTCAAGTACTTGTGCAAGTACGTGATGAAGGGAGCCGACATGGCGTTCATCAAGATCAGCGGTCAAGAAGGCACGCTCGCCTATGATGAGTACCACCAGTTGCGACTGGCTCGCTACATCACATCGATGGAAGCGGTCATGTCAATGTGGGGTACTCCGCTTGTGAAACGCTCACATATTGTAAGTCAAAATCACAAAAAAATTTTAAAAAATAAAAAATAAAGGTCGATGAACTGGACGTCCATGGCCCGGAAGGTCACCGAATTGCCGTCGAACAAGCCTTTGATGATGAAGAAGAAAGAGCAGGTGCACTTGTCGAAGCTGCCGAAAAGGAGGAAGAGAGGCGCAAAACTGGTGAAGAGCGAAACACCCAGCTCACCGCATACTTTGCCTTCAACAAACAACGCTCCAGCACGGATGGCCCACTACACCTAACTTACGCCACAGCCTACAAAAAACTGCGCTACGATAAGAAAAATCGTCGTTGGCAGCCATACGTGATTGGAGCGTTGGAGGGATTAAAGCTGTGACTAAGACAGTGTCGCCAAAAACATGGACTTTTGGTAAAAATAACAATAATTTAGAAATTAATGAATTATCTAGGCAATCCGCCTTCTTTTGCTGGTCGTCGAGGACCCAACAGGGTGGGAAGATCTGCGCAGACACAATGGCACCGTTCATCGGACCTTTGTTGAAGCAGCACAAGCCCGGGGACTGCTCAACGACAACGAGCTGTGGATGCGCACCATTCGGGAGGCTTTCGCCACTAAAAAAAGACCAAAGCAGTGCATAAGATGGCTAGCCGTCTTCTTCGCCACGGCAAACTTGTCCAAACCAATGGACCTGTTCGACTACGTGATGGAGATCTCCAACACCTGGCTAACCGTTTGGTCGCTTAACAACGCTACACCAGAGGCAAAACGACAATACGTGCTCCGCGCGTTGGAATGGTTTCTGCTGGCCAATGGTGTGCATCCAGACTCCGACAAAAGGGAAGACGGAACCTTCCAAACAGCATGTGAAAAAATTGGGCTTCCAAGACCAGACGGAGTTCAACTGACAAAGGATGATTACATACAGGTAGCAATTTTAACAAAATAAAAAAAATAAAAGAATTTAAATACAATAGTTGGTGTTCTTCCGGGACGACTTGGTCAACGCAAGACTACCCGAGGAAATGCGCGCCGACAACGCCAACACCTCAATGCGGAAGCGCTACGCCGACATCTACACAGCAGATCCGAAGCCAAACAACGAACAACAAATGTTGGTGGACGCTGTGTTTGATGGTGTAAAGGCAGCAAACGAACTGCGAAAGGGAGATTTCGACGACAAAGACCTGAACATGCCTCGACTGTTCATGGTCACTGGCGAAGGCGGTGCCGGAAAAACCTTCACTTATAATGTTAGGCATTATTGAAAATAAAAAGCATTATTCTCTAATTTTTAGAAGATCATTGCCAAAGTGAAGGCGGCCGGGTTCAACTTCCTGCCAATGGCAACAACAGGCATTGCAGCGGAACTTTTGTACGAAGGGCAAACGGTGCACAAGCGACTCTGCCGACAACGGCACATTGATGCTTCAACGCCATTAAATGTCGACCTCGAGAGCAATTTCGCAGAAATGCTCCGAAGAATTGACGGCATGATCATCGATGAGATCAGCATGCAGAACCGTGACGTCCTTGAGTACGTTGACCGTCTGCTCCGCTTTGTTATGCCAACTGACCTTTTGAAAAGTCTGCCATTTGGCGGAAAGGTGATGGACAGCTAAGGGAAAACAATTTTTTAATAAATTGTTCAGGCAGTCGTAATTGGTGGAGATTGGAAGCAGCTGACTCCCGTTGTGCCTGGTGGTGGACACCTTGACCAGTACAATGCGTCTGTTAAGAACTCTGCTCTCTTCAAGCACTTTACAACGCACCGTCTGGTCACCAACCACCGACTCCAGTCCGGCCAACAACAATACCGTGACTTCCTGAGGCGAGTCGGCACCGGTGTCATCAACGACATCCAACAACGAGTCAAGCTGCCCAAGCAGATTGTTGAACCCGACCGTGACGCCCTCCTGCAGTTCGTCTTCCCGCAAGAGTTGCTGGATAAGCCAATTGAGAACTGGCAAAAATTGGCGGAGCGCGCAATTCTCTGCCCACTGAACAAGGAAACGTTTGAGTTGAACAACAAAATTATGGTAAAATAGTTTTAATGGAAAAATAAAGTGCTAATTAAATTTTAAATTAGGACATGATGAACGCTGGTAACAATAATGACAACATCGATCGCATCTACACCGCGATAACCGTGCCAATTGTTGATGATGTCGATGCTCTTCAGCTCGAAAACATCGCAGCCAACATCAACCAGGAAAATTTAATACGCCAAACACCACCTGGCATTCCGCAACATCAACTGCGCGTCAAAGTCGGAGCCGTCATGATGGTCACCAACAACATCTCGGTCGAAGAGGGTCTCTGCAACGGAACTCGCGTGCAAGTGCTGAAACTCTACGAAAACATCATCCGTTGCAAAATCCTCACCGGCACGCACCGTGGAGATGAGCACGACCTGCACAAGGCGCGGTTCCAATTTGGCGGTGACCCGAAGGCTCTGCATGAAGGCCCTATACGATGTGAGCGCATCCAATTTCCGCTCCGACCTGGCAGTGTTATGACCATCAACAAGTCGCAAGGTAAAATTTTAAAAAAAAATGTTTAAAATAATTTATTACATTTAAAGGACAAACGCTGTCACATGTCGGGGTTCTGCTGGACAAGTCGCAGTGCTTCTCCCATGGACAGCTCTACACTGCCTTGTCCCGAGTTCGGGAGGATACCAACATCCGAGTCTGCACAAAAAACACCGGCAGACGGGTCAAAAACATCGTCATGCTCGAGCTTCTGGACAAAGAAGACCTTGACACCGCCACAATGGGTCCTCCGGACGACCCGAATGACCCAGTAAAAATTGATACAATCAATTATTTTAATAATTCTTTGGTTAAGTACCCACGAGGCCCTCCACCAGACCACGACTCTGACGACAACGATGACGACGGAAAAGGACCACCAAAGCCACCAACATCGGCATTTAAGACACCAACAACACGCTCACGACGACCATCTTCGCCTGACGAACCACTCGCTGATGATATCACCCTGGACAATCTTCGCAAAATAAAGATTGTCATGGGTGATATCACGAAGCAGCGTGCCGACATGCTTGTCAGCGACAAGCGAGGCAACACGGACAACGCCATCCTCCGTGCATGTGAGCCAAATTCTGAAGGTCTACAACAACAACTGAAGACCATTCGACAAACCATTCAAGGCCGAGTTCCTGATGGTTACGTCGCAGTCACACCAACATATGGCAATTTGACAAAAAAAGCAAAATGTGAGCAAAAAAATAAAATAAAATAAGTAAAACAAATTATTTTTATTTAAAGTCATTGCTCACGTGACCACTCCGAATTGCAAAGGACGAGACCACACTGCTGATGACATTCAAAGTTTACAGCAGTGTTACACCAAATCCCTCCAGGAGCTGATCAATGAGTTGAAAAAGCAAGATGGACAACCAACACAGACAATTGTAATTGATTAATTTAAAAAATAGAACTTATATTAAAAAATTATCAAATAAAGGCATTTCCACCACTTGGAACTGGCGAGCGCGGCATTCCACGGGACATTGCTGCAAGAGCTGCTTTTGACGCTTTGCTCAGTTGGCTTGCGCAAAACCCTTCGGACGCCAAGAAGATCGGCGAGATCCGTTTGGTGCCTTTTGATCGCCCTGATGAACGCCTTTACAAAATCCAATGGCAACTGGTGCATTATTCATTTTTTAAAAATAAAATTTTATGAACAATTTTTAGATCAAACGCAAAATAAGCGAGCGAAAGGGCACCAAAGGGTCAAGAGCAAGCTCTGCGGCGTCAAGTTGCCGTTCGCTGTCACCAGTCAGTAGCTTGGCCGCAACAACGCCTCCAAAAACAGCAGCAAAAACGCCACAGATAACACCAACAACAAAAGACACACACGCCAAAAAACATCTGGCAATTGACTCAAAACCAGGACCATCCAACCGGTCTTCTGGCGAAAGCGTTGCTGTCGTTCCACACCAGTCCGAAAGTCCAGCAGAAAAAGTCAACTGCAAAATGACCAGCACAAGCAACAACATCATCAACAACAGCAAGCAAAGCATTTTTGATGCGTGCCCAACCAGATGGCAACTGCTTCTTCAATGCCATTTGCTTGACATTGTTCGGATCAGAAAACCACGCAGACCAACTTCGCAAGCGAATGTGCACATTTCTCCGAACAATTCTTGCTGATCAACGGCTGTTTTTGCGGCAGAATCCCAACTACAACACCAGGGAAGCATTTCTGACTCGCATTGACCGCATGTTGCTCCACGGCACTGATGAAGGCATAACAACATTGGATGAGTATGCCGGACGGAGGGAACAAGAACGGGACTGGGCTCAGGTGAACGACAGCATGCTGTTGGCCATGCTGTTGCAACGGCCCATCGTGATCATCATGACAACGCTGACGCAACGCGAAATTGAGCAACAGAGACCGCAGTGGAACGATAATCGCCAACTCTATATGTCTACTTCCCAGACGGCGAAATGCGGGTAGATAAAAAAGAACAATACATTTTAATATTAAAAATTTGTAGCAATCTCTGCGCAATGTTCCTGTGGACCAGCTCCAAAACTTCACGATGGTCCAAGACGTTGGAACCCACGTGGAAAGACGGCCTGTCAACAATGCTATTGTGCTCTACTACAATGGCCACAACCACTTTGACGCCGTCACTTTTGTAATACAAAATTTAATGTTGAATATTTAATTTACTAAGATATTTAAGGCGCCACGTAGTTCCGTGGAAAGAGCCGGAAACGAAATCGTCTATGACGACAACTACGTACCTGCAGCATTGACACCAGCTGCCGCAATGGGTTCTCCAGCTCAACCACAGCCAACAACAACGGCCCAACCCTCTCGTGAAGTTTTGGACAGCGGACCACTTAAAATGGCTAAACAACAGCCAGCAAGCCAACAACCAGCAGCAGCTCCTTCTGTCGAGGTCAATCGAAGAGGCAACAAGCTCGAAATTCATTCTGAAAGCCCGCGGAAAACCCTGTTGCTAGCAGCAAAGTATGCTGTGGCCATGAACACGGAGACGCTGAAGGAAAACATCAGTGAAGCAGAAAAGGCAAAGAAACAACATCTTCTGCAACAGTGCACTGCGTCGATTCATCGACTTAGCGAACACATCCGTGCGGCTACAGATGCGGAATTCCAAGCCAAACAACAACAGGCCATGTTCGAAAGCATCCGACAGACACCCGTTTCCTCGGACTCTGCTGCGCTGCAAAAATCCTTCGATAAGCTTCGCAAGCCATTGGAAGAGCTCTACAATGCAATAAGGAATTACCTTATGCTTTGGCAAGCGCTTCGCCAAATCGACTCTGCAAAGTCCTCGCTTGCAAGTCTGAAGGATTGGCAGGATGACTTCGAATTTTGCAGCGACCGTCTTCAAACGCTTGGTGAACAATGGAAAGAAGCTGACGACAAGTTTGAAGACAAATTTTCCAAAGTCTACAACGACTGCGAAAACTTCAACAGCCCAAAGAAGAAAGGCTCCAGCTTCTTTTCGCCATTAAAGTCGCTTCCAAAGTGAGATTAAAAATGTTCAAAAAATATTTCAAACAATAATAAATTAAGGTTCATGAAGAGCAAAAAAGACAGCCAGGATCAACAACACCTGGACGCACTTTTGTCAGCATTGCGTCGGATTTTGTCGGAAAAAAAGGATGAGATCGAAGTTGAGATGAAGAAGAAGCGGACCGTTCGCACTTCACAAACGATAACGCGTCGAAGACAGCTGGACGAGCCGACAAGACGAAGGACAAGTGCATCACCGAGCAAAATTCGAGCGTCCAATGCCAACGTTGAACGTGCAAAGAAGGCAGCAGCAGCAGCAGAGTCCCGCTTCTCCACTCCGGCAAAGATGACATCAGCCGAAAAGTCGCAATTACAACGCGAGCAGCAGCAGCAAAGGAGGAATGAAGAAGCAAAGAAACAGATGGAGGCAAAGCTGGCCATAGTGCAACAACATCTTCAAAGGCAAATTGAACGTGAGAAGAATTTGGCAGTGCGCAACACTCTGTGGAACAGAGAGGCCAAAATGGAACAACGTATTATACAACGGTTCCGTGCGTACCGCGCCATGGTGGATGAAGAAGTTCGCGCAGCTGTCCAACAAGGAGCAACAATTGATTTTGAACAATGTAATAAACAAAAAAATAAATAAAAACAATAAAATAACTTAATTGTAGTCCTCAATTCTGACGCCGCGATACGCTCTCTCTGCGAGGAAATTCTCGAGATGGCCGGCCAAGATGCTGACGCCGATGTGGAAGAATTGATGGCACAACACCAGGCCGTGATTGAGCGCCAACAGCGAGCATTAGCCGAGCAGCAGTATTGGCGAAAATTTGCCGGTAATTGGACATTTTCAAAATAATTTCTCAGAGAATTATAGGAGACGCATCCGCAGAGCAGCCCTTACGGCCGACAGAATTGGAACTGGAGATCCAGCGCTACAATCGAGAGCACCAACAACAGGAGAGAAGGCTGGCAGAGGAACGAATACAGAAGGAGCAGAGAGAAGCAGAAATGCTTGAGCAAAAGATGCGCCGGATCAAGCTCGAACAACCAAAAAGCCAACAACACCTGGCAAAGGACTCAACACGAAAGCGCACACAACAACAAGCGCAAATTTCTACACCAACAAAGGCTGAAACAAAAAGTAAAAATGACATATACTTTTTTGTGAATATTTAATATTATTTGAAGATTGTGGCAAAAATGGAACTCTGCCGCCACCGATGAACGCTAGGACGAAACAACAGCATGCAATTAGTCGGCTTTACTTCAGTGAAGCAAATGCCGGTAAAAATAAGTTCTAATAATTAAAAAATACTAAATGCAATAAATCAGAACCTGAGCATGCTGCGCCAGCTTCAGCTGTGTTGACGACTGAGCAACCCATCGCCATCATCCAGCCCGACCCTGAGGCAATCCGGGCCCGAGAGATCATCGACCAGCGGCTCAACATCCAAGAGGCAGATTTTGTGGAAGATGTCCATTGTGGCAGTGACGATAAGGGTAACAAACAGAATAAAAATTATTTGCAAAAAAATTTTTAGCTCCCGGTCCGCACCCCAACTTTAATGTTGTACACATGGAGATCGTGAGCAGCAAAAAAGAAGGGCAGTGGCGAGACAACAACGAGACGTGCGGTGTCTGCACGGAACCACTGCTTCGCGGAGACCTCGTCACTCAGCTGCCATGTGACACCAATGTCAAGCATATCTTCCACACCATCTGCCTACGCCGTTCGTTGACCACCAACCGGACATGCCCGAAGTGCCGCCGTCCCGTCAACATCCCAGACAACATATGGTGAAAAAGATAAAAAAATAGCATAAAATGTTTGTTTAGGCCGACCAAAGACTCGCATAGTCAGTCCTACAAAGACTACTTTGCTGAACAAAGTCAAAGCGCAACATCAGCCCGACCTCCGGACGATGACTTTGTGATCCGAGCATGGTAATAAAAATAGAAAAAGTTTGAATAAATTTATCAAAAAATACAGGAGTGTCTACGAAGACCTTCGCAACGGCCAGAGAGACGCCTACGGGAGTGTGATTCGTCAACCAATCGCGCCCCGTAGAGCTTTCCAGCTCGTGATCGACCAACTCCGGGAGGGCAGCTCTGACCTTGGCGACCGTCAACTGGAGTGGGACATCACCGACCCACGGAATGACGAAGAACAAGGGCTGCACATGTGCGAGACCCTCCTGAGAGAAAGAATGGAGGAGGATGAGAAGGAGGAAAAAGAGAAGAAAGATAAAAAATATTTGGAATTTTGATTAAATTTTTATTTATTTTTACAATTTTATCTTATCATTTGTTAATGTTTTTTGTTTTCTTTTTTATAAATTTTTAGTAATATTTTTGACAATTGTTCAGAGTGCCTCGCAACCAAAAATAGTGGAAATAAATAAAAATAAATTATAAAAAATTTCTAAAGCAATTTAAAAATAATTAAAAATTAACGGTTACCCCCATAAAAATGCGTGACCAAAATCTTGCACAATTTAGCATCAAGCGAATCCTGAACCGATCCATTCGGAACCGGTAACATTCGAAAGCCCTTTCGCTTCTCTACAAAATGGCCCGTGTGGAAAAAATTCGCACCAGCAAAATTTTTTTGAAAATCCCTGTTTTTTGAAAGCACCCCAAATTTTAAAAATTTATTTTCACTTTTTGCTAAATAACTTTCTGAATTTTTTATGTAGCGGGACCCGGTTGGTACCATTAAATGGAGGCTCCATTTCTGGGCACACAGCGGCCGCCTCAGTCTCATCCAAAGTTTGAACTTTCCCAGTGGAGCCCCCATTTCTGGGCACACAGCCGCCGCCCCAATCTCATTCCAAGATCAAACAATTCCTTTCTGGCGCATGTTCCTGTTAGGACAGTAATAGGATGATAAACGGCTAGGCTCGGCATTTTTTAAATTCATTGCATCTATCGGTAGCTGCTGCTGCACGAACATCCAGACACGCATCTGCGCCTGAGCTGCTACTGCACTAACAACCGCGACGGTGCACACCTCACACTTCTACCCCTCGTGTGGCCTACCAGCCGACCCCATCAATTGCGCAGCCATCTACCGGGACGCCTAGTTATCTGTATATAAAAATAACGGGGGGGCTAACCACTAAACGATTTCCCTCTCCTTAAGGGCTCAACGGATCGCCACGGGACCGGTACCAATCGAAAGAGCTCGGTTTTCTCTACAAAATGGCCCGTGTGGAAAAAATTCGCACCAGCAAAAATTTTTTGTAAAATTGGGTTAAAGAAAAAAAACCCGGCTTTTTACAATTGGCCAAAAATGGGTTGTAAAATGTGTGTTTTCACCTTATTTCTCAGGAACCGTAAGAGCTACGCTTTTGCGGTAAGCGAACAATTTGTAGAGCTCGTCGAGAGGAAGGGTGAGAAAAAAATTTCGTAGCTCTGCGACAAATTCGAACAAAGTTATACCCCGGCAAAGGTCGAAAAAAGCCGATTTTTTTTGTGTTTTCGCCTTCCGGTTTACAATCCGTTTACAATTGCAAATTCATCCGGAATGTCCGGAATTTCACGGATTTTGATGTTTTTCACGTGTTTTCTTCACGTTTACGTGCGTTTTTGACGTGAATTCTTTAAACCGGTACCGGTTTTTCACGTGTTTTCTTCACGATTACGTGTATTTTTGACACGTTTGCTTGCGTTTTCAACATTTCACGTGTGTTTTCGTTACATTAACGTGTGTTTCAATATGTTAGCATGTGTTTTCGAGTATTTTCACATTTTTTGCTTTGTGTTTTACTTTGTGTTTTTGCATGCAATTTTTACAGTTTAAACACCAGAACAATTCTGATTGTTCTGGAATGCTTCAGAATAATTCTGATAATTATGTTACAGACCAGAATAATTCTGGAAATTCTGGTAAGCGTCCAAATAGTTCTGATAATTCTGAAACACACCAGAACAGTTCTGAAAATTCTGGAAAACGCCAAAATTGTTCTGAAAATATAAAATTAAATTAAATAAAATTAAATAAATTAAATTAAAATAAAATAAAATAAATTAAAATAAAATAAAATAAAATAAATTAAAATAAATAAAATAAAATAAATAAAATAAATTAAAATAAAATAAATTAAATAAAATAAAATAAATTAAATTAAAATAAATTTTAATAAAATAAAAAAAAATAAATTAAAATAAATTTAAATAAAATAAAATAAATTAAAATAAAATAAAATAAACGCGAAGTGCCCTGCCCCTCGAGGTGCGCGAGCGAGGAGCGGAGCGAAGCGAAGCGACGAGCGAGTGTACCGAGTCAATACGAACCGGGCCTTTTGCCCGGTACGTCGCATGCACCATTAGGAAGTGCACCGGAAAATCTTATGGCGGCGCATCCGGGGGGGCGGGGGGGGGGCGTAGCGGGGGGGGTTGGGGGGGGGCGGCAGCCCCCCCCAGGAAAACACTCAAACTAAAAAAAATAATATATAAAATTAGTATAAAACAAGGGCGGGGCGCGAAGCGCCCTGCCCCTCGAGGTGCGCGAGCGAGGAGCGGAGCGAAGCGAAGCGACGAGCGAGTGTACCGAGCAAATACGAACCGGGCCTTTTGCCCGGTACGTCGCATGCACCATTAGGAAGTGCACCGGAAAATCTTATGGGCGGCGCATCCGGGGGGGGGGTTGGGGGGGGGGGCGGCAGCCCCCCCCCAGGAAAACACTCAAACTAAAAAAATAATATATAAAATTAGTATAAAACAAGGGCGGGCGCGAAGCGCCCTGCCCTCGAGGTGCGCGAGCGAGGAGCGGAGCGAAGCGGAGCGAAGCGGAGCGACGAGCGAGTGTACCGAGCAAATACGAACCGGGCCTTTTGCCGGTACGTCGCATGCACCATTAGGAAGTGCACCGGAAAATCTTATGGGCGGCGCATCCGGGGGCGGGGGGCGTAGCGGGGGGGTTGGGGGGGGGCGGCAGCCCCCCCAGGAAACACCCATCATAAAAAAAATTATTTATATTATTTAATTTTCCCTTCCCTTTTCCCGTTTCGTTTTCCCTTTTCCCTTCCCTTTTCCCTTTCCCTTTTCGTTTTCCCTTTTCTCTTCCCTTTTCCCTTTTCGTTTTCCCTTTTCCTTTCCTGTTTCCTTTCCTTTCCCCTTTCCTTTTCCCTTTTCCTTTTCCCTTTCCCTTTTCCTTTTCCTTTCCCTTTCCTTTTTCCTTTTCCTTTCTTTTTCTTCTTTTCCTTTTTCTTTTACTTTTCCATTCCATTTTCTTTTTACTTTTCTTTTCCCTTTTCC
>CP049708.1:17503209-17518532 GCA_004148225.2 Heterodera glycines | reverse complement strand
AGAAAACTCTAAATATCAGCTATTCCTCCCTTTCTATCCCCAAAAAAATTCTTCGCCAAAATGCGTTATTTGATTGTCCAAATAACTCCAAAGAAGCTCGTGATTTGCGGTCACAAACTGGATCTTAAGTGTGCTGAAGAGTACGATCTAGAAATTTTGTCAAAGCCCATTGAGGTTAATAAAAAATATTCATCTAAATGTAACAAATTGAAAATAAAAAATAAAATGAAATAAGTAATTAAAATTTCATATTCTTAACAAATTTCTATTAAATAGTTTGACTAAAATATATCAAAGGGTCGTGACAATGTGACGGAGCTGTTACACATCAATGGTGTGATAGCCGAAATCATGGATGCCGGTGGTGCAGGCATAACCATGGGCGGGCACGTCATCGGGTGTCTCCGTCGTCGATTGTTGGACCGCTGGGAAAGCATTGAAAATAAAATGATTGCCGAAAATTCTGATGCCCCAAGATCTGTAAAAACCCTTTACATATGATAGTATTAATTACAAATGACATCAGATTGTTCCAAAGCCATCACAAATCGCATGGCCGAATGTTGCGCCATTGTTTTCTACGGCGACTAAGAAAATAATTCCTGGATTGGCACCCGTAATTAAAAATATTTAAGTATTTAAATTGTTTAATGTATATAGGTGGAAAAAAAAGTATTGATGCCGAAAGTTGCCCAACCGATGGTTAAGAATGTTGTGAAAAAAGGGAACTCGAATGCGTTCATTGTGGTCACAAAGGAACGTCCTTTTTTGGTAATGAAAATTTGTATTGTACTTACTCTATAATCTTATTTACACTTTTAGTGGAAGACTGAGAACGAATTGAAGAAAAAAATGGAGAAAAGGGTTCCAATTGGATTTATGCCTTTGAAGAAGGTATTAGAAATATCAATAAATTCAGAACTAATAAATTAAGAACTGTGCAAAAAACTTGGAAAAGAAGTCGGCAATTTTGCAAAAATTTGACAAAACAATGCAATGGGAAACCGCAGACGCATGGAAAGGAGTTGTTTTTGTTGAAAGAAAATTTGAGGTTTTTGTTATAAATTAATAAATCAAATTTTTAAATTAAAGACTAATCATCACAGTAAATTCTTTACATTTAAGCCTATGTCTTCAAATTTTGCAAAGAAGACATTTTACTCAAACACACTTGCTGCCGAACCTAACTGGCACATGTATATCAACAAAATTACATTGGTAAACTAAGACAAAGGAAAAGTAAATAAAAACAATAAAAAAAATCCACAGAAGTCCGCTTCGGGAAAACCTCTCGAGAACAACATAAGTAAACCGACTTATGCTCAAATGGTTATACAAAAACCGGTAATATAATGAATTTGAATAAAATTGAATTACATAAAACGATACTCACCCTAACACAGACAACTTTCGTTACGAAGCCAAGCAAAGAAAATGTCGCCAAAAAAAGCGAATACCAGATTATTGATGAATTGAACCACAAATCGCCTATGTTGAAAACATATTGCGACATTCTGTTTGGAATTAAAGTAAAAAAATAAAAAACTTTCAATTTATTAAAATAATTTTTAAGAAAATAATTATAACTATAAAACAACTTATTTAGATCCTGCCAACAACAAATGTTTGCAACAAAGTGCTTGAAATCAATGTGGAAAAAACAACCCCTTTGTCTGTGTCCGAGGCAAAAAAGAAAAGCAGTTGTCTCCAAAATTTTGTTAAAAAAATGGTCAGAAAAATTAGCAATTTGTCAACTAAAAATTAATAATTTATAGAAGTCGCATTCAACAAAGCGCAGAATGATAACACCACAAAAATTAGCTGCAAAAAAAATTCTTATAAAGAACAAAACATTGGAAAATAAGGTTAAATCAAAATCAAAATAAAAATAAAATACGTAGATTAAGATTTCAAACAAAACGATTGCATTTTCCACTCGAGATGATGCACCAAATGCTGCCCAATTTATGGACAATAATAAATTTAACGTTTTGACATCTCTAACCAATGGTAAAATTTAATCATTTTTTTGCGAAAAAATTATATTTATCACATCGGTTGTCAGAAATTCTCTTCGACCCAATTGGAGTTGTGAATGCCAGAGCAAGTGTGCTTCTTTCTTCTTCAAACTCAAAAAAATGGAAGCAATTGAAACAAAAAATGAATGGCCGGACCCAATGGATTAAGCTTATTCCTAAGCTTAAATATGACATATTTAAAGCTAATATCCCGGTAAAAAAAAACAAGCTAAAAAATCATTTATAAAAATTTGCAGCAGCGGTCTTGGACTTCTGACTTGATCCGAGCCATGCTATTGCTGAGAGCTTATATATTTAATTGCGACAACCATTCTTTAACATTCCTTAAAAGGCTTATTAAAGATATGGTTAACGCGCAAAGACTGTCAAAAGATTCATTTGAAAAAAATAATATTTCTTTCGGAAATCTCCGCAAAAGCGGTAAGGAACCATATTTACTAAAAACGTTAATTAATTTTTTTAGAAACAATACGTTCAAACATGAGAGGTGGTGGCGGTCAGCAAGAATCAAATTCTTCAGAAACAAATCGAGAAAAGCAGCATGATTTTTTGAAAAAAAAATTCGTTCAATTTCCAAACGACCGAGAGCAGGCTTATTTTGAAATGAGAAGAGAATTCGGAACAGCTGTTGTTGGTAGTGACCAACTGTATAGATGGTGGAAAAACTTCGTTCGGGGCATTTCAACAATACGTTCAATTGGAAGTAAAAAAATAATGTTTTAAATAAATTTAATTAAAATTAAGGGCCCACAAATTCAACCGAGAACGAAACCCCTCGATCTTCCAAGGGAAGAATAGCTTCGAACAGATCTTCAACTGCATCAGATGATTTATATTGTAATCTTATCAAACTCTTAAAATTTATCCCATAATTTATAGTTGATGCTCTCTCAACAATTAATGATGAATTGTTATCCGAGCCTGAGGATGCTGACCCTACTGAACAGAGTGCATTTGATGAAATGACACAAGATACTGCTAGCGATTTAGGAATAGCTATAAGAAGTACTAAATATTCAATAAAGAAATATGCAATAGTGTTTAGATTATGCTATAAATAAATTTTTCCATTACAAAAAATCAAGGGATTAAATTAAAAACTTGTAGACCGTCCAAAACTACTGCGAAAGAAGGATGGAACAATTGCAACGACTGATTTATGTTTCTTAGCGCCAAAATGCAAAAATAGTGTGTTCAAAGAAACGGGCTACGCCATCATTGACTGCGGTCATAAGTGCCATTGGGAAGGCGAATACGCAAAATGGTAAATTAATAGAAATTCATTTCAACAATTTGGTTATTAATTAATTAACTAATAATTAAAACATATTTGAAATTGATAATTAAATTCAGGGTTACTGGTGCTCATTTTAAACGCTGTCCCAACCAAAGATGCAGTAAAAATTGTACTGTCAAATGCTCGTGCTGCAAAAAAAAAATTGGCTACGGGCTATATGAATGTGGCTGTTATTGCACAAAATGCACAAGACATGAACTTGCATGCTGATAAACTTGAAAAATGTAATTTTACATCCATATACCAAAAAATATTCAAGATTGACTGACAATAATGGCAAATGCCAACGCATTGGTTGTGGTGTTCAGCATCCGGGATTTTGCAATTTATGCAAAAAATATTTGTTCTTTCGCCTTCTGGAGTGCAAGGACAAAAAGTGTATCTACAATGCTGCCATTCATATTTGCATCAAACATGCTGGTACTTTTATATATTATATTAAAATAATTTAAAATAAATTTAAGGCAAAATTCTGCACTGAAAAATTGCTGTCCGAATGGTTGCTCATCATGGCATGGGGCTAAGGAGATCAATTTTAGGTATACTTTAAAATAAATTAAAAAAAAATTAGTTTAGCCTTCATGCGGCACCGAATCTATAAATGTGGCAGCAATTGGCGTTAAACAACGTGGAATTATTGGTGGCAGACCTCGAAGTGATGCACATGTCAAAAGCCCAAGATTATCCTCAAGAACTTCGAACGCATCAATTGATTCCATGTTGATGCCGCCACCTTCTTCATTGGCTCCAAGAAGAAGCTCACGAGTCCGACGAACACCATCGACATTAAGCCATCAAAGCTTAGTAATGACACCATCGCACACTCCCATAACAAATCAATGTGTTAACATCGCACAAACAACTCATTTTGGACTCGGTTGTGCAGCAAAGTCCTCAAAACACATGCCAAAATATTACAACACCTTACATGGTAAAAAATATTTTTATAATTTACAGACTTTTTTAAAATATATTACTATTTTTTTAAATTATATAAACACTTAAAGGGAACATCTAAATGTCAGCATTGTGCCGCATTGCTCTTCAACAGCGAAGCAACAGGCAGCGCAGCATTTTCAAAGTGTTGTGCAAAAGGCCGTGTCGACTTGGCAGCACGATACGCAGCACTCCAACAACAGCCTGCATGCTATGAAGCACTGTTTAACAACAAAGACTCAACAACACTGAGGAAACAAAAGCATCTGATGGATCATGTGCTCGCCTATAACAACAGCCTGTCCTTTGGCCATGTGATCACGCAGAGAAGTGAAGAGGAATTCTTCAGGATCATCAAATGCAATAATTTGATCCAATACGTCCTTTGGGATTACAACCCCCCGGACGGCTCTCTGCCGCTGCTACATGGACAGCTTTTCACCATCCCGCCAACACAAGCACTCGAACGCTTGGGCGAAATTGCTGAGCACTTTGAACTAAATGTAAAAAAAAAATTCCTTTTAAATATACTTTTAAATTACAGGCCGAATTGCTGTCTGAACTGCACGAGATGCTTCGCAACTTACATCCAATGGCAAAGCTCTACGAAACTGCGGCTGAAACATTCAACCAGCTACCTGCAGATGAGCGAGTTAATTTGCGGATGCTCGTCGTGGGAACAAACAAAAGAGGCCAAGAACGGACATTAACAGAAGATGAGGCTCAACCCGTTGATGTGCAGCTACCACCTGACCATATGCTGAAGCAAATCCACCCGGGTCGTCTGCAAGTGGAGACAGAAGCGGGCAGTCATATTCTGGCTCAAGTAAAATAAAAAAGACTAAATTATTTGCAAAATATTTTTATAGTTCTTTGTGGACTCTGGCCAAAATGTGCTGCCGAACATGGATTATGAAGTTATTCTACTTGGAAGACAAGGCACGGGACAGCAACATTTGAAATGGTGGCGAAGAGAAATTGATCCAGCAACATTTCCGCTGATATTTCCAAAAGGACAATTTGGATTTGGTAAAATAAAAAAAGTTATATATAATAAAATTATTGACTATTTTTAAGAGGATGGACTTCCACTCAAAATGAAGGCGGACGAAAAATTCGACCCAAAACAAAATGCCATCACAAAGAAGGAAGACAATAAGTCATTGGACGACGCGGAAGAACTTGGCGAAGATGAAGAATTTTTGGGAACGTTTGAGCGCGTCTTCAGACCACGAGACCGCGTCTCGCGCAACCAATTCTTCCGCTACATGGCCCAAATTCGCGGTGGCGACTGGCGTGATCTGCGTCACTGGCTCTGGCAGTGGGGAAAATTGGCACAGCTGTACTCCATCACAGCAAACAACAGGATGGAAGCAGAACGCGTCCAGTACATGAAGCGGCTGCTTGGAAAGAAGAAGCTGATCACGCCAGCCTCCATCATGAATATGCTGGAGAAGTATCGTGACGGCCAAGGTGAATTATCGATTAAAAAAAAAAAACCTTAAAATTTTTAAGGGCTCACTGGCGAAATTGGGCGCGTCATCATGACGGATGAGCACTTCAGAGGGTCGCGGCAGTTCTACCAAAAAGAATTCGCCAACTGCATGACAATCTGCCGTGAGATTGGCAAGCCTGATCTGCTCATCACGTTCACGATGGACCCCGAGTGCCAAGAGTTCGCCATGCTGCTTCCGAAAGACAACAATGGACAACAACAGCAATGGTACGACCGACCGGACATCGTGACTCGCCTCTTCATCGACAAGTTGACTGAGCTGAAGAGGGACTTGACCGTTCGAATGGTCATGGGACCACTAAAAGGGTGGTTTTACTCCGTCGAACACCAAAAGCGGTAAAATCTAATAAAGTTTAAATCAATAAATAAATTTTATTTTTTAGCGGAATGCCACATGTCCACATCTGCCTGATTCTGGACTGGGAGGCAATGCGCGTCGGAGGCAGAATTCGAACTCCCGAAGACTACATAGACGAGTACATCTGTGCTGAGATTCCACCAAAGCCAGCTGAAAATGCACGGGATGAGCATCTCCAACGGCACCTTTACACCACCGTGACAACGAAAAACATCCACACCTGTGCTGAAAATCGTTGTCTGGTGGATGGGAAATGCGTCAAAAAATTTCCTGTAAATTACTTTGTAAACAATTTTAATAAAAGTAATGAAAAATAGAAGCCGTATGAGTACGACAACGTCTACTCGGAGAATGCTTACCCGCGCTACCGTCGTCGTCCTCCTCCTCCGAGTGGCGAAGAAGCTCAACAAAATCCTGAACAATTTGGCCGAGTGTTCGAGTACAAGGACCGCTACGGAAAGCTGATCAAAAAGGACAACGCACATGTCGTCGCCTACAACCCATTTTTGTCTTCCAAATACAAAACTCAGTATGCTAGAATATTTTATGGACAAAATTTTAAAAAATATTCAGCATCAATGTCGAGTTCGTAGCTGGTGATGGGTGCGTCAAGTACTTGTGCAAGTACGTGATGAAGGGAGCCGACATGGCGTTCATCAAGATCAGCGGTCAAGAAGGGACGCTCGCCTATGATGAGTATCACCAGTTGCGACTGGCTCGCTACATCACATCGATGGAAGCGGTCATGTCAATGTGGGGTACTCCGCTTGTGAAACGCTCACATATTGTAAGTCAAAATCACAAAAATATTTTAAAAAATAAAAAATAAAGGTCGATGAACTGGACGTCCATGGCCCGGAAGGTCACCGAATTGCCGTCGAACAAGCCTTTGATGATGAAGAAGAAAGAGCAGGTGCACTTGTCGAAGCTGCCGAAAAGGAGGAAGAGAGGCGCAAAACTGGTGAAGAGCGAAACACCCAGCTCACCGCATACTTTGCCTTCAACAAACAACGCTCCAGCACGGATGGCCCACTACACCTAACTTACGCCACAGCCTACAAAAAACTGCGTTACGATAAGAAAAATCGTCGTTGGCAGCCATACGTGATTGGAGCGTTGGAGGGATTAAAGCTGTGTCGACTAAAGACAGTGTCGCCAACAAACATGGATCTTTTGGTAAAAATAACAACTAATTTAGAAATCTAATGAATTATCTAGGCAATCCGCCTTCTTTTGCTGGTCGTCGAGGACCCAACAGGTGGGAAGATCTCGCGCAGACACAATGGCACGTTCATCGGACCTTTGTTGAAGCAGCACAAGCCCGGGACTGCTCAACGACAACGAGCTGTGGATGCGCACCATTCGGGAGGCTTTCGCCACTAAAAAAAGACCAAAGCAGTGCATAAGATGGCTAGCCGTCTTCTTCGCCACGGCAAACTTGTCCAACCAATGGACCTGTTCGACTACGTGATGGAGATCTCCAACACCTGGCTAACCGTTTGGTCGCTTAACAACGCTACACCAGAGGCAAAACGACAATACGTGCTCCGCGCGTTGGAATGGTTTCTGCTGGCCAATGGTGTGCATCCAGACTCCGACAAAAGGGAAGACGGAACCTTCCAAACAGCATGTGAAAAAATTGGCTTCCAAGACCAGACGGAGTTCAACTGACAAAGGATGATTACATACAGTAGCAATTTTAACAAAATAAAAAAATAAAAGAATTTAAATACAATAGTTGGTGTTCTTCCGGGACGACTTGGTCAACGCAAGACTACCCGAGGAAATGCGCGCCGACAACGCCAACACCTCAATGCGGAAGCGCTACGCCGACATCTACACAGCAGATCCGAAGCCAAACAACGAACAACAAATGTTGGTGGACGCTGTGTTTGATGGTGTAAAGGCAGCAAACGAACTGCGAAAGGGAGACTTTGACGACAAAGACCTGAACATGCCTCGACTGTTCATGGTCACTGGCGAAGGCGGTGCCGGAAAAACCTTCACTTATAATGTTAGACATTATTGAAAATAAAAAGCATTATTCTCTAATTTTTAGAAGATCATTGCCAAAGTGAAGGCGGCCGGGTTCAACTTCCTGCCAATGGCAACAACAGGCATTGCGGCGGAACTCCTGTACGAAGGGCAAACGGTGCACAAGCGACTCTGCCGACAACGGCACATTGATGCTTCAACGCCATTAAATGTCGACCTCGAGAGCAATTTCGCAGAAATGCTCCGAAGAATTGACGGCATGATCATCGATGAGATCAGCATGCAGAACCGTGACGTCCTGGAGTATGTTGATCGCCTGCTGCGCTTTGTTGTTCCGACTGACCTTTTGAAAAGTCTGCCGTTTGGCGGAAAGGTGATGGACAGCTAAGGAAAAACAATTTTTTAATAAATTGTTCAGGCAGTCGTAATTGGTGGAGATTGGAAGCAGCTGACTCCCGTTGTGCCTGGTGGTGGCCACCTTGACCAGTACAATGCGTCTGTGAAGAACTCTGCTCTCTTCAAGCACTTTACAACGCACCGTCTGGTCACCAACCACCGACTCCAGTCCGGCCAACAACAATACCGTGACTTCCTGAGGCGAGTCGGCACCGGTGTCATCAACGACATTCAACAGCGAGTCAAGCTGCCCAAACAGATTGTTGAACCCGACCGTGACGCCCTCCTGCAGTTCGTCTTCCCGCAAGAGTTGCTGGATAAGCCAATTGAGAACTGGCAAAAATTGTCGGAGCGCGCAATTCTCTGCCCACTGAACAAGGAAACGTTTGAGTTGAACAACAAAATTATGGTAAAATACTTTTCATGGAAAAATAAAGTGCTAATTAAATTTTAAATTAGGACATGATGAACGCTGGTAACAATAATGACAACATCGATCGCATCTACACCGCGATAACCGTGCCAATTGTTGATGATGTCGATGCTCTTCAGCTCGAAAACATCGCAGCCAACATCAACCAGGAAAATTTAATACGCCAAACACCACCTGGCATTCCGCAACATCAACTGCGCGTCAAAGTCGGAGCCGTTATGATGGTCACCAACAACATCTCGGTCGAAGAGGGTCTCTGCAACGGAACTCGCGTGCAAGTGCTAAAACTCTACGAAAACATCATCCGTTGCAAAATCCTCACTGGCACGCACCGTGGAGATGAGCACGACCTGCACAAGGCGCGGTTCCAATTTGGCGGTGACCCGAAGGCTCTGCATGAAGGCCCAATACGATGTGAGCGCATCCAATTTCCGCTCCGACCTGGCAGTGTTATGACCATCAACAAGTCCCAGGGTAAATTTATTTTTTTTTTGATTTTTTAACTTTCGTGATCTAATAATTTAAGGACAAACACTGTCACATGTCGGAGTTCTTCTGGACAAGTCACAGTGCTTCTCCCACGGACAGCTCTACACTGCCTTGTCCCGAGTTCGGGAGGATACCAACATCCGAGTCTGCACAAAAAACACCGGCAGACGGGTCAAAAACATCGTAATGCTCGAGCTTCTGGACAAAGAAGACCTTGACACCGCCACAATGGGTCCTCCGGACGACCCGAATGACCCAGTAAAAATTGAAACAATCAATTATTTTAATAATTCTTTGATTAAGTACCCACGAGGCCCTCCACCAGACCACGACTCTGACGACGACGATGACGACGGAAAAGGACCACCAAAGCCACCAACATCGGCCTTTAAGACACCAACAACACGCTCACGACGACCATCTTCGCCTGACGAACCACTCGCTGATGATATCACCCTGGACAATCTTCGCAAAATAAAGATTGTCATGGGTGATATCACGAAGCAGCGTGCCGACATGCTTGTCAGCGACAAGCGAGGCGACACGGACAACGCCATCCTCCGTGCATGTGAGCCAAATTCTGAAGGTCTACAACAACAACTGAAGACCATTCGACAAACCATTCAAGGCCGAGTTCCTGATGGTTACGTCGCAGTCACACCAACATATGGCAATTTGACAAAAAAAGCAAAATGTGAGCAAAAAAATAAAATAAGAAAAATAAAAAAAATTATTTTTATTTAAAGTCATTGCTCACGTGACCACTCCGAATTGCAAAGGACGAGACCACACTGCTGATGACATTCAAAGTTTACAGCAGTGTTACACAAAATCCCTCCAGGAGCTGATCAATGAGTTGAAAAAGCAAGATGGACAACCAACACAGACAATTGTAATTGATTAATTTAAAAAATAGAACTTATATTAAAAAATTATCAAATAAAGGTATTTCCACCACTTGGAACTGGCGAGCGCGGCATTCCGCGAGATGTCGCTTCAAGAGCTGCTTTTGACGCTTTGCTCAGTTGGCTTGCGCAAAACCCTTCGGACGCCAAGAAGATCGGCGAGATCCGTTTGGTGCCTTTTGATCGCCCTGATGAACGCCTTTACAAAATCCAATGGCAACTGGTCCATTATTCATTTTTTTAAAATAAAATTTTATGAACAATTTTTAGATCAAACGCAAAATAAGCGAGCGAAAGGGCACCAAAGGGTCAAGAGCAAGCTCTGCGGCGTCAAGTTGCCGTTCGCTGTCACCAGTCAGTAGCTTGGCCGCAACAACGCCTCCAAAAACAGCAGCAAAAACGCCACAGATAACACCAACAACAAAAGACACACACGCCAAAAAACATCTGGCAATTGACTCAAAACCAGGACCATCCAACCGGTCTTCTGGCGAAAGCGTTGCTGTTCTCCCAGCACCAGCTCCCAAAGTCCAGCAGAAAAAGTCAACTGCGCAAAATGACCAGCACGCTGAAGCAACAACATCAGCAACAACAGCAAGCAAAGCGTTTTTGATGCGTGCCCAACCAGATGGCAACTGCTTCTTCAATGCCATTTGCTTGACATTGTTCGGATCGGAAAGCCACGCAGACCAGCTTCGCAAGCGCATGTGCACCTTTCTGAGAACAATTCTTGCTGATCAACGGCTGTTTCTGCGGCAGAATCCCAACTACAACACCAGGGAGAGCTTTCTGCGTCGCATTGACCGCATGTTGCTCCACGGCACTGATGAAGGCATAACAACATTGTATGAGTATGCCGGACGGAGGGAACAAGAACGGGACTGGGCTCAGGTGAACGACAGCATGCTGTTGGCCATGCTGTTGCAACGGCCCATCGTGATCATCATGACAACGCTGACGCAACGCGAAATTGAGCAACAGAGACCGCAGTGGAACGATAATCGCCAACATCTATATGTCTACTTCCCAGACGGCGAAATGCGGGTAGATAAAAATAAGAACAATACATTTTAATATTAAAAATTTGTAGCAATCTCTGCGCAATGTTCCTGTGGACCAGCTGCAAAACTTCACGATGGTCCAAGACGTTGGAACCCACGTGGAAAGACGGCCTGTCAACAATGCTATTGTGCTCTACTACAATGGCCACAACCACTTTGACGCCGTCACTTTTGTAATACAAAATTTAATATTGAATATTTAATTTACTAAGATATTTAAGGCGCCACGTAGTTCCGTGGAAAGAGCCGGAAACGAAATCGTCCATGACGACAACTACGTACCTGCAGCATTGACACCAGCTGCCGCAATGGGTTCTCCAGCTCAACCACAGCCAACAACAACGGCCCAACCCTCTCGTGAAGTTTTGGACAGCGGACCACTTAAAATGGCTAAACAACAGCCAGCAAGCCAACAACCAGCAGCAGCTCCTTCTGTCGAGGTCAATCGAAGAGGCAACAAGCTCGAAATTCATTCTGAAAGCCCGCGGAAAACCCTGTTGCTAGCAGCAAAGTATGCTGTGGCCATGAACACGGAGACGCTGAAGGAAAACATCAGTGAAGCAGAAAAGGCAAAGAAACAACATCTTCTGCAACAGTGCACTGCGTCGATTCATCGACTTAGCGAACACATCCGTGCGGCTACAGATGCGGAATTCCAAGCCAAACAACAACAGGCCATGTTCGAAAGCATCCGACAGACACCCGTTTCCTCGGAACCTGCTGCGCTGCAAAAGTCCTTTGACAAGCTTCGCAAGCCATTGGAAGAGCTCTACAATGCAATAAGGAATTACCTTATGCTTTGGCAAGCGCTTCGCCAAATCGACTCTGCAAAGTCCTCGCTTGCAAGTCTGAAGGATTGGCAGGATGACTTCGAATTTTGCAGCGACCGTCTTCAAACGCTTGGTGAACAATGGAAAGAAGCTGACGACAAGTTTGAAGACAAATTTTCCAAAGTCTACAACGACTGCGAAAACTTCAACAGCCCAAAGAAGAAAAGCTCCAGCTTCTTTTCGCCATTAAAGTCGCTTCCAAAGTGAGATTAAAAATGTTCAAAAAATATTTCAAACAATAATAAATTAAGGTTCATGAAGAGCAAAAAAGACAGCCAGGATCAACAACACCTGGACGCACTTTTGTCAGCATTGCGTCGGATTTTGTCGGAAAAAAAGGATGAGATCGAAGTTGAGATGAAGAAGAAGCGGACCGTTCGCCCTTCACAAACGGCAACTCGTCGAAGACAGCTGGACGAGCCGACAAGACGAAGGACAAGTGCATCACCGAGCAAAATTCGAGCGTCCAATGCCAACGTTGAACGTGCAAAGAAGGCAGCAGCAGCAGCAGAGTCCCGCTTCTCCACTCCGGCAAAGATGACACCAGCAGAAAAGTCGCAACTACAACGCGAGCAGCAGCAGCAAAGGAGGAATGAAGAAGCGAAGAAACAGATGGAGGCAAAGCTGGCCATAGTGCAACAACATCTTCAAAGGCAAATTGAACGTGAGAAGAATTTGGCAGTGCGCAACACTCTGTGGAACAGAGAGGCCAAAATGGAACAACGTATTATACAACGGTTCCGTGCGTACCGCGCCATGGTGGATGAAGAAGTTCGCGCAGCTGTCCAACAAGGAGCAACAATTGATTTTGAACAATGTAATAAACAAAAAAATAAATAAAAACAATAAAATAACTTAATTGTAGTCCTCAATTCTGACGCCGCGATACGCTCTCTCTGCGAGGAAATTCTCGAGATGGCCGGCCAAGATGCTGACGCCGATGTGGAAGAATTGATGGCACAACACCAGGCCGTGATTGAGCGGCAACAGCGAGCATTAGCCGAGCAGCAGTATTGGCGAAAATTTGCCGGTAATTGGACATTTCAAAATAATTTTTCAGAGAATTATAGGAGACGCATCCGCAGAGCAGCCCTTACGGCCGACAGAATTGGAACTGGAGATCCAGCGCTACAATCGAGAGCACCAACAACAGGAGAGAAGGCTGGCAGAGGAACGAATACAGAAGGAGCAGAGAGAAGCAGAAATGCTTGAGCAAAAGATGCGCCGGATCAAGCTCGAACAACCAAAAAACCAACAACCCCTGGCAAAGGACTCAACACGAAAGCGCACACAACAACAAGCGCAAATTTCTACACCAACAAAGGCTGAAACAAAAAGTAAAAATGACATATACTTTTTTGTGAATATTTAATATTATTTGAAGATTGTGGCAAAAATGGAACTCTGCCGCCACCGATGAACGCTAGGACGAAACAACAGCATGCAATTAGTCGGCTTTACTTCAGTGAAGCAAATGCCGGTAAAAATAAATTCTAATAATTAAAAAATACTAAATGCAATAAATCAGAACCTGAGCATGCTGCGCCAGCTTCAGCAGTGTTGACGACTGAGCAACCCATCGCCATCATCCAGCCCGACCCTGAGGCAATCCGGGCCCGAGAGATCATCGACCAGCGGCTCAACATCCAAGAGGCAGATTTTGTGGAAGATGTCCATTGTGGCAGTGACGATAAGGGTAACAAACAGAATAAAAATTTTTGCAAAAAAATTTTTAGCTCCCGGTCCGCACCCCAACTTTAATGTTGTACACATGGAGATCGTGAGCAGCAAAAAAGAAGGGCAGTGGCGAGACAACAACGAGACGTGCGGTGTCTGCACGGAACCACTGCTTCGCGGAGACCTCGTCACTCAGCTGCCCTGTGACACCAATGTCAAGCACATCTTCCACACCATCTGCCTACGCCGTTCGTTGACCACCAACCGGACATGCCCGAAGTGCCGCCGTCCCGTCAACATCCCAGACAACATATGGTGAAAGTTATAAAAAAATATTGGCATAAAAGATTTGCCTAGGCCGACCAAAGACTCGCATAGTCAGTCTTACAAAGACTACTTTGCTGAGCAAAGTCAAAGCGCAACATCAGCCCGACCTCCGGACGATGACTTTGTGATCCGAGCTTGGTAATAAAAAATTGAAAAAGTTTGAAAAAATTTATCAAAAAATACAGGAGTGTCTACGAAGACCTTCGCAACGGCCAGAGAGACGCCTACGGGAGTGTGATTCGTCAACCAATCGCGCCCCGTAGAGCTTTCCAGCTCGTGATCGACCAAATCCGGGAGGGCAGCTCTGACCTTGGCGACCGTCAACTGGAGTGGGACATCACCGACCCACGGAATGACGAGGAACAAGGGCTGCACATGTGCGAGACCCTCCTGAGAGAAAGAATGGAGGAGGATGAGAAGGAGGAAAAGGAGAAGAAAGATAAAAAATATTTGGAATTTTGATTAAATTTTTATTTATTTTTACAATTTTATCTTATCATTTGTTAATGTTTTTTGTTTTCTTTTTCATAAATTTAGTAATATTTTTGACAATTGTTCAGAATGCCCCGCAACCCAAAATAGTGGAAATAAATAAAAATAAATTATAAAAAATTTCTAAAGCAATTTAAAAATAATTAAAAATTAACGGTTACCCCCATAAAAATGCGTGACCAAAAGCTCGCACAATTTAGCATCAAACGAATCCCGAATTGATCCATTCGGGACTGGTAACATTCGAAAGCCCTTTCGATTCTCTACAAAATGGCCCGTGTGGAAAAAATTCGCACCAGCAAAATTTTTTTGAAAATCCCTGTTTTTTGAAAGCACCCCTAATTTTAAAAATTTATTTTCACTTTTTGCTCAATAACTTTCTGAATTTTTTATGTAGCGGGACCCGGTTGGTACCATTAAATGGAGGCTCCATTTCTGGGCACACAGCGGCCGCCTCAGTCTCATCCAAAGTTTGAACTTTCCCAGTGGAGCCCCCATTTCTGGGCACACAGCCGCCGCCCCAATCTCATTCCAAGATCAAACAATTCCTTTCTGGCGCATGTTCCTGTTAG
>CP049708.1:17487624-17502253 GCA_004148225.2 Heterodera glycines | reverse complement strand
GTTGTTGTTTGGCTTGGAATTCCGCATCTGTAGCCGCACGGATGTGTTCGCTAAGTCGATGAATCGACGCAGTGCACTGTTGCAGAAGATGTTGTTTCTTTGCCTTTTCTGCTTCACTGATGTTTTCCTTCAGCGTCTCCGTGTTCATGGCCACAGCATACTTTGCTGCTAGCAACAGGGTTTTCCGCGGGCTTTCAGAATGAATTTCGAGCTTGTTGCCTCTTCGATTGACCTCGACAGAAGGAGCTGCTGCTGGTTGTTGGCTTGCTGGCTGTTGTTTAGCCATTTTAAGTGGTCCGCTGTCCAAAACTTCACGAGGGGGGTTGGGCCGTTGTTGTTGGCTGTGGTTGAGCTGGAGAACCCATTGCGGCAGCTGGTGTCAATGCTGCAGGTACGTAGTTGTCGTCATAGACGATTTCGTTTCCGGCTCTTTCCACGGAACTACGTGGCGCCTTAAATATCTTAGTAAATTAAATATTCAACATTAAATTTTGTATTACAAAAGTGACGGCGTCAAAGTGGTTGTGGCCATTGTAGTAGAGCACAATAGCATTGTTGACAGGCCGTCTTTCCACGTGGGTTCCAACGTCTTGGACCATCGTGAAGTTTTGGAGCTGGTCCACAGGAACATTGCGCAGAGATTGCTACAAATTTTTAATATTAAAATGTATTGTTCTTATTTTTATCTACCCGCATTTCGCCGTCTGGGAAGTAGACATATAGATGTTGGCGATTATCGTTCCACTGCGGTCTCTGTTGCTCAATTTCGCGTTGCGTCAGCGTTGTCATGATGATCACGATGGGCCGTTGCAACAGCATGGCCAACAGCATGCTGTCGTTCACCTGAGCCCAGTCCCGTTCTTGTTCCCTCCGTCCGGCATACTCATACAATGTTGTTATGCCTTCATCAGTGCCGTGGAGCAACATGCGGTCAATGCGACGCAGAAAGCTCTCCCTGGTGTTGTAGTTGGGATTCTGCCGCAGAAACAGCCGTTGATCAGCAAGAATTGTTCTCAGAAAGGTGCACATGCGCTTGCGAAGCTGGTCTGCGTGGCTTTCCGATCCGAACAATGTCAAGCAAATGGCATTGAAGAAGCAGTTGCCATCTGGTTGGGCACGCATCAAAAACGCTTTGCTTGCTGTTGTTGCTGATGTTGTTGCTTCAGCGTGCTGGTCATTTTGCGCAGTTGACTTTTTCTGCTGGACTTTGGGAGCTGGTGCTGGGAGAACAGCAACGCTTTCGCCAGAAGACCGGTTGGATGGTCCTGGTTTTGAGTCAATTGCCAGATGTTTTTTGGCGTGTGTGTCTTTTGTTGTTGGTGTTATCTGTGGCGTTTTTGCTGCTGTTTTTGGAGGCGTTGTTGCGGCCAAGCTACTGACTGGTGACAGCGAACGGCAACTTGACGCCGCAGAGCTTGCTCTTGACCCTTTGGTGCCCTTTCGCTCGCTTATTTTGCGTTTGATCTAAAAATTGTTCATAAAATTTTATTTTAAAAAAATGAATAATGCACCAGTTGCCATTGGATTTTGTAAAGGCGTTCATCAGGGCGATCAAAAGGCACCAAACGGATCTCGCCGATCTTCTTGGCGTCCGAAGGGTTTTGCGCAAGCCAACTGAGCAAAGCGTCAAAAGCAGCTCTTGAAGCGACATCTCGCGGAATGCCGCGCTCGCCAGTTCCAAGTGGTGGAAATACCTTTATTTGATAATTTTTTAATATAAGTTCTATTTTTTAAATTAATCAATTACAATTGTCTGTGTTGGTTGTCCATCTTGCTTTTTCAACTCATTGATCAGCTCCTGGAGGGATTTTGTGTAACACTGCTGTAAACTTTGAATGTCATCAGCAGTGTGGTCTCGTCCTTTGCAATTCGGAGTGGTCACGTGAGCAATGACTTTAAATAAAAATAATTTTTTTTATTTTTCTTATTTTATTTTTTTGCTCACATTTTGCTTTTTTTGTCAAATTGCCATATGTTGGTGTGACTGCGACGTAACCATCAGGAACTCGGCCTTGAATGGTTTGTCGAATGGTCTTCAGTTGTTGTTGTAGACCTTCAGAATTTGGCTCACATGCACGGAGGATGGCGTTGTCCGTGTCGCCTCGCTTGTCGCTGACAAGCATGTCGGCACGCTGCTTCGTGATATCACCCATGACAATCTTTATTTTGCGAAGATTGTCCAGGGTGATATCATCAGCGAGTGGTTCGTCAGGCGAAGATGGTCGTCGTGAGCGTGTTGTTGGTGTCTTAAAGGCCGATGTTGGTGGCTTTGGTGGTCCTTTTCCGTCGTCATCGTCGTCGTCAGAGTCGTGGTCTGGTGGAGGGCCTCGTGGGTACTTAATCAAAGAATTATTAAAATAATTGATTGTTTCAATTTTTACTGGGTCATTCGGGTCGTCCGGAGGACCCATTGTGGCGGTGTCAAGGTCTTCTTTGTCCAGAAGCTCGAGCATTACGATGTTTTTGACCCGTCTGCCGGTGTTTTTTGTGCAGACTCGGATGTTGGTATCCTCCCGAACTCGGGACAAGGCAGTGTAGAGCTGTCCGTGGGAGAAGCACTGTGACTTGTCCAGAAGAACTCCGACATGTGACAGTGTTTGTCCTTAAATTATTAGATCACGAAAGTTAAAAAATCAAAAAAAAAATAAATTTACCCTGGGACTTGTTGATGGTCATAACACTGCCAGGTCGGAGCGGAAATTGGATGCGCTCACATCGTATTGGGCCTTCATGCAGAGCCTTCGGGTCACCGCCAAATTGGAACCGCGCCTTGTGCAGGTCGTGCTCATCTCCACGGTGCGTGCCAGTGAGGATTTTGCAACGGATGATGTTTTCGTAGAGTTTTAGCACTTGCACGCGAGTTCCGTTGCAGAGACCCTCTTCGACCGAGATGTTGTTGGTGACCATCATAACGGCTCCGACTTTGACGCGCAGTTGATGTTGCGGAATGCCAGGTGGTGTTTGGCGTATTAAATTTTCCTGGTTGATGTTGGCTGCGATGTTTTCGAGCTGAAGAGCATCGACATCATCAACAATTGGCACGGTTATCGCGGTGTAGATGCGATCGATGTTGTCATTATTGTTACCAGCGTTCATCATGTCCTAATTTAAAATTTAATTAGCACTTTATTTTTCCATGAAAAGTATTTTACCATAATTTTGTTGTTCAACTCAAACGTTTCCTTGTTCAGTGGGCAGAGAATTGCGCGCTCCGCCAATTTTTGCCAGTTCTCAATTGGCTTATCCAGCAACTCTTGCGGGAAGACGAACTGCAGGAGGGCGTCACGGTCGGGTTCAACAATCTGTTTGGGCAGCTTGACTCGCTGTTGAATGTCGTTGATGACACCGGTGCCGACTCGCCTCAGGAAGTCACGGTATTGTTGTTGGCCGGACTGGAGTCGGTGGTTGGTGACCAGACGGTGCGTTGTAAAGTGCTTGAAGAGAGCAGAGTTCTTCACAGACGCATTGTACTGGTCAAGGTGGCCACCACCAGGCACAACGGGAGTCAGCTGCTTCCAATCTCCACCAATTACGACTGCCTGAACAATTTATTAAAAAATTGTTTTTCCTTAGCTGTCCATCACCTTTCCGCCAAACGGCAGACTTTTCAAAAGGTCAGTCGGAACAACAAAGCGCAGCAGGCGATCAACATACTCCAGGACGTCACGGTTCTGCATGCTGATCTCATCGATAATCATGCCGTCAATCTTGCGAAGCATTTCAGCGAAATTGCTCTCAAGGTCGACGTTCAGTGATGTTGACGCGTCAATGTGCCGTTGTCGGCAAAGTCGCTTGTGAACCGTTTGCCCTTCGTACAGGAGTTCCGCCGCAATGCCTGTTGTTGCCATTGGCAAAAAGTTGAACCCGGCCGCCTTCACTTTGGCAATGATCTTCTAAAAATTAGAGAATAATGCTTTTTATTTTCAATAATGCCTAACATTATAAGTGAAGGTTTTTCCGGCACCGCCTTCGCCAGTGACCATGAACAGTCGAGGCATGTTCAGGTCTTTGTCGTCAAAGTCTCCCTTTCGCAGTTCGTTTGCTGCCTTTACACCATCAAACACAGCGTCCACCAACATTTGTTGTTCGTTGTTTGGCTTCGGATCTGCTGTGTAGATGTCGGCGTAGCGCTTCCGCATTGAGGTGTTGGCGTTGTCGGCGCGCATTTCCTCGGGTAGTCTTGCGTTGACCAAGTCGTCCCGGAAGAACACCAACTATTGTATTTAAATTCTTTTATTTTTTTTATTTTGTTAAAATTGCTACCTGTATGTAATCATCCTTTGTCAGTTGAACTCCGTCTGGTCTTGGAAGCCCAATTTTTTCACATGCTGTTTGGAAGGTTCCGTCTTCCCTTTTGTCGGAGTCTGGATGCACACCATTGGCCAGCAGAAACCATTCCAACGCGCGGAGCACGTATTGTCGTTTTGCCTCTGGTGTAGCGTTGTTAAGCGACCAAACGGTTAGCCAGGTGTTGGAGATCTCCATCACGTAGTCGAACAGGTCCATTGGTTTGGACAAGTTTGCCGTGGCGAAGAAGACGGCTAGCCATCTTATGCACTGTTTCGGTCTTTTTTTAGTGGCGAAAGCCTCCCGAATGGTACGCATCCACAGCTCGTTGTCGTTGAGCAGTCCCCGGGCTTGTGCTGCTTCAACAAAGGTCCGATGAACGGTGCCATTGTGTCGGCGCAGATCTTCCCACCCTGTTGGGTCCTCGACGACCAGCAAAAGAAGGCGTATTGCCTAGATAAGTTCATTATATTTCTAAATTAATTGTTATTTTTACCAAAAGATCCATGTTTGTTGGCGACACTGTCTTTAGTCGACACAGCTTTAATCCCTCCAACGCTCCAATCACGTATGGCTGCCAACGACGATTTTTCTTGTCGTAACGCAGTTTTTTGTAGGCTGTGGCGTAAGTTAGGTGTAGTGGGCCATCCGTGCTGGAGCGTTGTTTGTTGAAGGCAAAGTATGCGGTGAGCTGGGTGTTTCGCTCTTCACCAGTTTTGCGCCTCTCTTCCTCCTTTTCGGCAGCTTCGACAAGTGCGCTTTCTCTTTCTTCTTCATCATCAAAGGCTTGTTCGACGGCAATTCGGTGACCTTCCGGGCCATGGACGTCCAGTTCATCGACCTTTATTTTTTATTTTTTAAATTTTTTTTGTGATTTTGACTTACAATATGTGAGCGTTTCACAAGCGGAGTACCCCACATTGACATGACCGCTTCCATCGATGTGATGTAGCGGGCCAGTCGCAGCTGGTGGTACTCGTCGTAGGCGAGCGTGCCTTCTTGACCGCTGATCTTGATGAACGCCATGTCGGCTCCCTTCATCACGTACTTACACAAGTACTTGACGCACCCATCACCAGCTACGAACTCGACATTGATGCTGAATATTTTTTTCAAATTTTGTCCATAAAATATTCTAGCATACTGAGTTTTGTATTTGGAAGACAAAAATGGGTTGTAGGCGACGACATGTGCGTTGTCCTTTTTGATCAGCTTTCCGTAGCGGTCCTTGTACTCGAACACTCGGCCAAATTGCTCAGGATTTTGTTGAGCTTCATCGCCACTCGGCGGAGGAGGACGACGACGGTAGCGCGGGTAAGCATTCTCCGAGTAGACGTTGTCATACTCATACGGCTTCTAGATTTTTAATTATTTTATTTTGTTTTTAATTAATAAATTTACAGGAAAATGTTTGACGCATTTTCCATCCACCAGACAACGGTTTTCAGCACATGTGTGGATGTTTTTCGTTGTCACGGTGGTGTAAAGGTGCCGTTGGAGATGCTCATCCCGTGCATTTTCATCTGGCTTTGGTGGAATCTCAGCACAGATGTACTCGTCGATGTAGTCCTCGGGAGTTCGAATTCTGCCTCCGACGCGCATTGTCTCCCAGTCCAAAATCAGACAGATATGGACGTGAGGCATACCGCTTAAATTGAAATAATAAAAATTTCTTTACTCTTTTGATTATACCGCTTTTGGTGTTCGACAGAGTAAAACCATCCTTTTAGTGGGCCCATGACCATTCGCACGGTCAAGTCCCGTTTCAGCTCAGTCAATTTGTCGATGAAGAGGCGAGTCACGATGTCCGGTCGGTCGTACCACTGCTGTTGTTGTCCATTGGTGTCTTTTGGAAGCAGCATGGCGAATTCTTTGCACTCGGGGTCCATCGTGAACGTGATGAGCAGATCAGGCTTGCCAATCTCACGGCAGATTGTCATGCAGTTGGCGAATTCTTTTTGGTAGAACTGCCGCGACCCTCTGAAGTGCTCATCCGTCATGATGACGCGCCCAATTTCGCCAGTGAGCCCTTAAAAATTTTAAGGTTTTTTATTTTTAAATCGATAATTCACCTTGGCCGTCACGATACTTCTCCAGCATATTCATGATGGAGGCTGGCGTGATCAGCTTCTTCTTTCCAAGCAGCCGCTTCATGTACTGGACGCGTTCTGCTTCCATCCTGTTGTTTGCTGTGATGGAGTACAGCTGTGCCAATTTTCCCCACTGCCAGAGCCAGTGACGCAGATCACGCCAGTCGGCACCGCGAAGCTGGGCCATATAGCGGAAGAATTGGTTGCGCGAGACGCGGTCTCGTGGTCTGAAGACGCGCTCAAACGTTCCCAAAAATTCTTCATCTTCGCCAAGTTCTTCCGCGTCGTCCAATGACTTATTGTCTTCCGTCTTTGTGATGGCATTTTGTTTTGGGTCGAATTTTTCGCCCGCCTTCATTTTGAGTGGAAGTCCATCCTCTTAAAAATATTCAATAATTTTATTATATATAACTTTTTTTATTTTACCAAATCCAAATTGTCCTTTTGGAAATATCAGCGGAAATGTTGCTGGATCAATTTCTCTTCGCCACCATTTTAAATGTTGCTGTCCTGTGCCTTGTCTTCCAAGTAGAATAACTTCATAATCCATGTTCGGCAGCACATTTTGGCCAGAGTCCACAAAGAACTATGAAAATATTTTGCAAATAATTTAGACTTTTTTATTTTACTTGAGCCAGAATATGACTGCCCGCTTCTGTTTCGACTTGTAGACGACCCGGGTGGATTTGCTTCAGCATATGGTCAGGTGGTAGCTGCACATCAACGGGTTGAGCCTCATCTTCTTTTAGTGTCCGTTCTTGGCCTCTTTTGTTTGTTCCCACGACGAGCATCCGTAAATTGACTCGCTCATCTGCAGGTAGCTGGTTGAATGTTTCAGCCGCAGTTTCGTAGAGCTTTGCCATTGGGTGTAAGTTGCGAAGCATCTCGTGCAGTTCAGACAGCACTTCGGCCTGAAATTTAGAAATATATTTAAAAGGAATTTTTTTTTTACATTCAGTTCAAAGTGCTCAGCAATTTCGCCCAAGCGTTCGTGTGCTTGTGTTGGCGGGATGGTGAACAGCTGTCCATGTAGCAGCGGCAGAGAGCCGTCCGGGGGATTGTAGTCCCAGAGGACGTACTGGATCATGTTGTTACACTTGACGATCCGGAAGAATTCCTCTTCACTTCTCTGCGTGACGATATGGCCGAACGACAGGCTGTTGTTATAGGCGAGCACATGGTCCATCAGATGTTTTTGCTTGCGAAGTGTTGTTGAGTCTTTGTTGTTAAACAATGCCTCATAACATGCAGGCTGTTGTTGGAGTGATGTGTATCGCGCTGCCAAGTCGACACGACCTTTGGCACAACATTTTGAAAATGCTGCACTGCCTGTTGCTTCGTTGTTGAAGAGCAACGCTGCACAATGTGGACATTTTGATGTACCCTTTAATTATTAAAAATTTTTTTTAAAAAGATATATTATTTTTTACATTGCCAAGTGTGTTGTAATATTTTGGCATGTGTTTTGATGACTTTGCAGCACAACCTAATCCAAAATGTGTTGTTTGTGCGATGTTTGCACACTGATTTGTTATAGGAGTGTGCGATGGTGTCATCGATAAACTTTGGTGGCTTAATGTTGACGGTGTGCGTCGAACGCGTGAGCTTCTTCGGGGAGCCAATGAGGAAGGTGGTGGCATCAACATGGAATCAATTGATGCGTTCGAAATTCTTGACGACAATCTTGGACTTTTCAGTTGTTCATC
The DNA here is from genome assembly GCA_004148225.2 of Heterodera glycines. Lineage (NCBI taxonomy): Eukaryota > Metazoa > Nematoda > Chromadorea > Rhabditida > Heteroderidae > Heterodera > Heterodera glycines. The sequence continues at coordinate 17,494,170 of CP049708.1, read as the reverse complement.
ACTTCGTGGTCTGCCTCCAATAATTCCACGTGGCTTAACTTCTAATTGCGCCACATCATTTGAATTTGCAATGCCGCAAGAAGGGCTGAATTAATTTTTTAAAAATATTTTCAATTTTTATATACCTATTATCTATCTCCACAACCCCGTGCCATAACGATGAACAACCATTCGGACAGCAATTTTTCAATACACAATTTTGCCTCAAATTTATGGTAAATTAAATAAATTTAATAAATAGGATACCAGCAAGTCTTATGACAATATGACTGGCAGCAACGAAGATAAATTTTTTGTGCTTGACCAACAGAAGGCGAAAGAACAAACAGTTTTTTGCATAAATTGCAAAATCCAGGATGCTGAACACCGCAACCAATGCGTTGGCACTTGCCATTATTGTCAGACAATCTTAAATATATTTTTTAAATTGATTATATAAATTTAAATTACATTTTTTCAAGTTTATCAGCATGCATGTCCATGTCTTGTGCAGTTTTTGTGCAAAAACAGCCACATTCATATATGCCGTAGCCAATGTTTTTGTTGCAGCACGAACATTTGACAGTAACATTTTTTTTGCATCTGTGGTTGGGACATCGTTTAAAGTGTCCACCGGAAACCCTGAATTTAATTACCAAGTTACAATTTTTTTAAATTTATTCATTAATTGCATTATTGTCTAATTGTTGCAATGAACTTTAATAAGTTACCATTTGGCGTATTCTCCTTCCCAATGACACTTATGACCACAGTCAATTATGGCGTATCCCGTTTCTTTAGACACATTATTTTTACACTTTGGCGCAAAAGCACACAATTTACTCTTTCCAAATGTTCCATCTGGCTCTCTTTCTTGACAATCTAAATAAATATAAAGGTTACTTATTCATAACTGAAATTGTAAAGGAATTTGTATTATATGAGATAAATAAGTATTTATTTTTTGATAATTATTACATAATATATCTAAGTCATTTTGTTGATCTCGGTTCGGTTGTAAATGATGTTCTTGCTCAGTAGGGTCCTCTGTGTCGTCAGTTTCAAACATGTTTTCAGTTTCATAAAAGTCAATGGTTTTTGAATGACCTTAACATTAACATTTTATGAATTTTGCAATTCTTCGCACATGTAATAAAACTGTCCTCAGAAGTCGCATGAGAGCAAATTGACGAAAATGAACTTCTTGAACTCCGTGGCGTTTGAAAAGTAGTATTTTTTGTTGGCTCTAAAAAAATATTTTTTGCAATGAAGAATAAAGTAATAGTACTTCCTCGTGAGCCAATAAAGTTGAATTTGCTTTCAGAAAATCGCTTCCACCACCGAGTATAATAATTTGTGTCTAACACTTTGTCGGAAAATTTGCTTTTTAACTTTGCCAGTGATGCTTCATAATTGTTCTTTTGATGAAACAATAGTAGAAGATATTCATGTTGGCGTTCCTTTTCGGTAGAATTTTCTTCGTTTGACTTTTCACCGCCCCCACGGAGATGTGCGAAAGGGAAATTCTGCTTCACTGCTGCGTGCCGTTCATTTCTTTGATCAGCAAACATGTCTTTAATATGCTGTTTAAGGAAAGTTAAAGAGAGTTGGTCGGAGTGCAGGACGTAATTTTTCATCAACACCAATGCTCGGATAAAGTCAGAATGCCACGATCGTTTCTGGAAAAAAAGCTTTTATTCGGTTTTTGCATGTTTTTTACTTGAATTTGGGCTTCAAAAATTTCGTATTTAAGCTTCGGAATAAGATTTATTGTTTTGCTCGAAGTTGGACGCTTCTGTACCATTTGCTTCATAATTTTGGTGCGTGATATTTGAAGTAAATCCGTTCTTTGGTTGACGGCACCAATTAAGTCAAATGGGAATGCTGAAAAGAATTAAACACAGAAACTTAGTTTTAATTTAATAAATTGTTAACCTTGAACAGCAGATGCCAAAGCACTAAATTTGTTATCGCTCAAAAAAGGTTTGACATTTTTTGAAGAAATTCTGTCGGCCGTTTTGCAGCGGTTTATTGATTGCTAAGGTGAGTATTATTTTTAGACAAAGTTTTCATCTGACCTTTATTTGGTTTGTCTGTGTTGATGCTTTTATGACTGAAGGATTCATTTTGGAGATTGTATTTTGCTGCTTTTTCAATTCATGTTTCATGGGAGATGGCTTCTGTAAATTTGAATACTTTAAGCACATTAAATTTAAAGTTTTCTACCGGTTTGTGAACAGCAGGTTTAATAAACAACCGTAAAGCAGGGTTTGTTTGTTGGAACGCTATTTGTTGCTCTTTTGAGCACACTTTTGTTGGAGGCGGCGTAAGCTTAAATTAACAAATTTTAATAAATAATTTGCACAGTAATGGATTTTTCTTTTTAAAATTGATTACTTTAGCTCCAAAAATTATGTCGCTGTACGTTCTCAGCTTTGGCTCACAATGCATTTCTTCACAAAGCATATTTGGCTCGTTCGCAACTATTTTTTGCGGTGAAACGATGTTCGTTTGCAAAACGGTGTTCTTTAAATAATAAATAATTTATTAACGGCAATGCATACGATTTTGTATCTATTAACCGGTTTTCGTGAAAGAACCGTAGCATATGTTGCAACGTTTGAAGCCACGTTTTGCGTATTTGTCGTTTGCTACGGGAAAAAGCATATTTGTTTGATGTTTATATATTTTTTATTATAAAATTTTGTTTATGTATATATATTTATTTGTATGATGAATTATTGCATTTTCTTTTTACCGTAATTGGCTTTCTGTTGATATAGCACTGCCAATTTGTTTCTTCCACCCAGGCTTTCGAGACAAAGACTTTTTTTGTTGACAAAGTCTTGTTAACACTCTATAAATTTTTATTATATTCGGTAAGTTTTTGATTTGCACCTCAAATTTATTTTCAACAAAATTGATGCCGGACCATCCGTTGGACGTGATCCATGGCAAGCAGTTTTCACTTTTTGCACTGTCGTCAGTAACAGTCTGTAAAATATTTGCAGCGTTCTTTTTATTTAATATTTTTAATTTTACTCACTTTTCCATTCACAATTACATAAGAAGTTTCCACTTTTTTAACAGACTCCGCTAATTGCGGTTGCGCAGATCGCAAAACTGGCTTGAAAACAGTTTTGATCTAATATTTTATATAAAATTAGAAAATTAAGAACTTTATGTTTTACTGGAGAATATCCAATTGGTGTGGAAAGTTTTTGCGCCACAATTATCAATGCCTTAGCAGGAGCCGGCTAAAATTCGTAAAAATTGTAAGGTAAACAGAGAATTAATTAATAATATTACCTTTCCATTTTTCACGGTCATCCATTCATTTTTCTTTTTTTCACATTTCAACGGCATTTTTTTGGCACACTCATTCACTAAATTCTTTTCTTTGACCTATAAAGGTGGACATAATTTTAATTAAGTATTAAAAAGTTAGTAATACCGGAGCCAAACCAACAATCGGTCCACAGCGCTGGGTGCGAATGCGCTGGTTGCGCTCCTTTTTGCTAAGTTTCCGGTCAAAATGCGCGTCAAGGTGCATTCTAAATACAAGTATTATTAGCATTTAATACTTCTCGTTATAAAATGGACATTTACCCTTCCAAATTTCTGCGCAACCATTGATTTTTTTTGGTCACCGGTAACCATGCATCAAAATGTGCATCCGGCCACGGGTCCCTCACTTTTCCTTGCACTTCGATGCCAACGCCCCGCGAATGGGCCACATTTTTTTGCGCTTCCTCGGCGAAAACCTTCATCTCGGTAATGAGGCGACGAAGTTGCGCCGCAATCCCTCTATCTTGCACAAAAGAGTACGCCGAAAGCAATTCGTTACGCTTTCGGCGATCTTCGTCCCAGTTGCGGCCCTATAACGTTATATTTCATACATATAACGGGTTTCATCTAAAGCTGTATACCGGGATCGGTTTCTTAAACACCGACAAATCAGTGTTTTCAGGCACAGCAACGCCTGTCGGACGCACCAAACGCTCAGGCGAAGGCGTCACACGAACTCCACCGCACGGCGATGGTGATCGCTCGCGTTGGAAGCCACGTTTGGCGTAAAAGAACGCCGTTTGCTCATCCTTTGCCGGCAAAAAACGCGTTTTTTGGGGCATAGTAGCAATTGGGGGGTGATCAATAATAGGGGACTGGTCGCAGAGATTTTAGAGTTATCTAAATAATTTAAGTTCATTAAATGCGTGATGCATTTACTCTAATAGAAATATTAGAAATTGCAATTAAACACTATAACTCTTAAAAGTGACAAAATTTTATATTTAAATATAAAGGATCATAGGCAAATTACAATATATCAATTGTGGAAAATTAAATGTTGTGAGAAGTGTGTAAAAAATTTTGTAGTATCATTAAATATGGGATGCATTTATCTATTAGTATTATATTTTTGTAGTTTTAAAAAATTTGTTAAATATTATTATTAAAAGTGGAATTTAAATGGGAAGTGGTGGCTTAAAAAGTAAATATTTTTCACTGACGATAATATTGTTGTAGAAGATTTAAAATTGAGATGCAGCGCAAAAATTGTTTACAAAATTTGCTGGAATATAGAATATTTGTCGTACAAAATAGTTTTTGTAGAGGAATTACAGAATTTAGTAGCATAAAACCCAGCATATGACTGTATAAACATATGCAAGGGAATTATGCCACAAAAAAATGTTTTTCCATGGAGGTATTTCACTCCTATTCAGCAGAAGATGGCAATCTTAACCTGACTTTTCTGTGGGTAACATTTTGCAAAGATATATAGTATTAACTAACTGGTTATAACAAATATAACAAACTTAGCAAATTATTTACTTAAACAAATAACAAACATTACTATTTTTAAACTTAGTATCTTTTAATATTTAACTGATAAAATCTGGAGGCACTTCAATTGTGTCACTGCCAATTAATTCAATTCCATTCCTGTGGTGCGGTTGGATTGGTTCCTTCAAAAGTCATATATGATAAATTTTTCTAATTAATTTCTTACAAAGTAAATGCATTGGAAGTGGTTTACCCCATTGTACCATAGTACAATGGGGTTCGCAACAATCCGTTCAACCCTTGTGTTCCTTTTTCCACGGCGGAAAACGGTGAAGTGGCACAAATTCGCATGGTCAATGTCACGTTTTTTTAGCTTGAATTTTTTTTATGTATTCAAGGTTTATTTTTTAATAAATAGGCTACCATTAACTCTCCGTCTGGAAAATATATGTTGAGTGTTTGTGGCTCGCTTTGGTCATTCCATTGGGGTATGCCATTTGCAATGAGAAAGTCAGAACCCGCAATAGGTCGTACAATTACAACAGGCCGTCGCAACATAATTGAAATTATGTGCGCTTCGTCCAGTGTAGCCCACCCAGAGAAGTTGTCTTCTTTCTCTCGGGCAGGTGTTTCAATTTTGCGGGCATATGTTGTTAGTGCTTGTCCATTTGACACGCTCGAAGCATCAACAAATGCAGTACGCAAATGCTTAATGAAGTCAGCGTGGGAATCATGACGGCGTTTTGGATAAAAATTGGCGTTGTTGACAATTGCCAAAAGTGTTTTGCTAGCCATTAGACGAAGAGCATCAGAATTTTTACAATCATCACTGGCGAACAAAGAATAACACACAGCTCTTAAAAATTATTTCACGATTGTTACCGAAACACGATTTACCTATAAAAACAATCTCCGTCACCAATGACGTTGTAACATTTTGTGACGATGGAAGCCAATAAAGATTGATTGGGAGAAACGATCAGTCCAGATAAAGTTTCTTTGATAGGAGTTTGACTACAAAAACCAAAAATGTACTTTTTCAAAAATATAATTATTTTGTTAACATAATCACTAATTGCCTTTTTTGTCTGCTCTCAATTTCCTCTGGCTGGCTTTCTGCCAATTCATTTATTTGTAGTCTTTCGTAATGGACTTTGATCTATATTTTTTTTTTAAAAAAAACTTTTAATCAAAGCTAACTTCTTCATTTTGGGAAGTATTTTGACTTGGCGAATAGCTTTTTGATTCGCACTGCATCCTCATGATCCTTTTCAATGGGAAATACATGATTAAATTTAGAAACATCATAATACTTTTTTTAAAGATTTTTCTTAAATAATTTAAATGAATTTTATTTTTCTACCCAAGAAGTGTAAAAGTTTTTTTCTATTAAGACAAAAATTTTACTAATTTTTTGATGAAATATATTAATTCGTTTAAAACTTTTATTTAATTTAACATTTTTTAATCTTTGTTTTACTAATTAAAAAATAGCAAATTACTCTTTTGTTTCCTCCTTTCTTTTTTTCTCAATTGCCTCCTTTTCAGCTTTTTCTGCACGGTCCAATAGTTTTTTTCTTAAAAAGTTATTGTTTTTTGTTGTTTAATCTTCAATACATACTTGGTCTTTCTTTCATTTCTTTTTTTAGTCTCATGCTTTTTTTTAAGCTCTGAGAATAAAATGACCGGAGGTGGCTTTGGCGAAACATTTCTAAACCGTTTGATTCAATAAAGTTAACATGAGTTAATTTTTGACCCTTTTTGCCGTTCAATTTCTTG
>CP049708.1:17471125-17482194 GCA_004148225.2 Heterodera glycines | reverse complement strand
TGGAGATGCTCATCCCGTGCATTTTCATCTGGCTTTGGTGGAATCTCAGCACAGATGTACTCGTCGATGTAGTCCTCGGGAGTTCGAATTCTGCCTCCGACGCGCATTGCCTCCCAGTCCAGAATCAGGCAGATGTGGACGTGAGGCATACCGCTTAAATTGAAATAATAAAAATTTCTTTAATCTTTTGATTATACCGCTTTTGGTGTTCGACAGAGTAAAACCATCCTTTTAGTGGGCCCATGACCATTCGCACGGTCAAGTCCCGTTTCAGCTCAGTCAATTTGTCGATGAAGAGGCGAGTCACGATGTCCGGTCGGTCGTACCACTGCTGTTGTTGTCCATTGTTGTCTTTTGGAAGCAGCATGGCGAACTCTTTGCACTCGGGGTCCATCGTGAACGTGATGAGCAGATCAGGCTTGCCAATCTCACGGCAGATTGTCATGCAGTTGGCGAATTCTTTTTGGTAGAACTGCCGCGACCCTCTGAAGTGCTCATCCGTCATGATTACGCGCCCAATTTCGCCAGTGAGCCCTTAAAAATTTTAAGGTTTTTTATGTTTAAATCGATAATTCACCTTGGCCGTCACGATACTTCTCCAGCATATTCATGATGGAGGCTGGCGTGATCAGCTTCTTCTTTCCAAGCAACCGCTTCATGTACTGGACGCGTTCTGCTTCCATCCTGTTGTTTGCTGTGATGGAGTACAGCTGTGCCAATTTTCCCCACTGCCAGAGCCAGTGACGCAGATCACGCCAGTCGGCACCGCGAAGCTGGGCCATATAGCGGAAGAATTGGTTGCGCGAGACGCGGTCTCGTGGTCTGAAGACGCGCTCAAACGTTCCCAAAAATTCTTCATCTTCGCCAAGTTCTTCCGCGTCGTCCAATGACTTATTGTCTTCCTTCTTTGTGATGGCATTTTGTTTTGGGTCGAATTTTTCGTCCGCCTTCATTTTGAGTGGAAGTCCATCCTCTTAAAAATAGTCAATAATTTTATTATATATAACTTTTTTTATTTTACCAAATCCAAATTGTCCTTTTGGAAATATCAGCGGAAATGTTGCTGGATCAATTTCTCTTCGCCACCATTTCAAATGTTGCTGTCCCGTGCCTTGTCTTCCAAGTAGAATAACTTCATAATCCATGTTCGGCAGCACATTTTGGCCAGAGTCCACAAAGAACTATAAAAATATTTTGCAAATAATTTAGACTTTTTTATTTTACTTGAGCCAGAATATGACTGCCCGCTTCTGTTTCGACTTGTAGACGACCCGGGTGGATTTGCTTCAGCATATGGTCAGGTGGTAGCTGCACATCAACGGGTTGAGCCTCATCTTCTTTTAGTGTCCGTTCTTGGCCTCTTTTGTTTGTTCCCACGACGAGCATCCGCAAATTGACTCGCTCATCTGCAGGTAGCTGGTTGAATGTTTCAGCCGCAGTTTCGTAGAGCTTTGCCATTGGATGTAAGTTGCGAAGCATCTCGTGCAGTTCAGACAGTACTTCGGCCTGTAATTTAGAAATATATTTAAAAGGAATTTCTTTTTTACATTCAGTTCAAAGTGCTCAGCAATTTCGCCCAAGCGTTCGTGTGCTTGTGTTGGCGGGATGGTGAACAGCTGTCCATGTAGCAGCGGCAGAGAGCCGTCCGGGGGATTGTAGTCCCAGAGGACGTACTGGATCATGTTGTTACACTTGACGATCCGGAAGAATTCCTCTTCACTTCTCTGCGTGACGATATGGCCGAACGACAGGCTGTTGTTATAGGCGAGCACATGGTCCATCAGATGTTTTTGCTTGCGAAGTGTTGTTGAGTCTTTGTTGTTAAACAGTGCCTCATAACATGCAGGCTGTTGTTGGAGTGATGTGTATCGCACTGCCAAGTCGACACGACCTTTGGCACAACATTTTGAAAATGCTGCACTGCCTGTTGCTTCGTTGTTGAAGAGCAACGCTGCACAATGTGGACATTTTGATGTGCCCTTTAATTATTAAAAATTTTTTTAAAAAAGATATATTATTTTTTACATTGCCAAGTGTGTTGTAATATTTTGGCATGTGTTTTGATGACTTTGCAGCACAACCTAATCCAAAATGTGTTGTTTGTGCGATGTTTGCACACTGATTTGTTATAGGAGTGTGCGATGGTGTCATCGATAAACTTTGATGGCTTAATGTTGACGGTGTGCGTCGAACGCGTGAGCTTCTTCGGGGAGCCATTGAGGAAGGTGGCGGCATCAACATGGAATCAATTGATGCGTTCGAAGTTCTTGAGGATAATCTTGGGCTTTTGACATGTGCATCGCTTCGAGGTCTGCCACCAATAATTCCACGTTGTTTAACGCCAATTGCTGCCACATTTATAGATTCGGTGCCGCATGAAGGCCTAAACTATTTTTTTTTCAAAAAATTTTAAAGTTCCTAGACCTAAAATTTATCTCCTTAGCCCCATGCCATGATGAGCAACCATTTGGACAGCAATTTTTCAGTGCAGAATTTTGCCTTAAATTTATTTTAAATTATTATATATATATTATATACAAATACCAGCATGCTTGATGCAAATATGAATGGCAGCATTGTAGATACACTTTTTGTCCTTGCACTCCAGAAGGCGAAAGAACAAATAGTTTTTTGCATAAGTTGCAAAATCCCGGATGCTGAACACCACAACCAATGCGTTGGCATTTACCATTAGTGTCAACCAATCTTGAATAGTTTATGTAAAACATTTATTTTAATTGCAAAAATACATTGTTTCAAGCTTATCTGCATGCATGTCCATGTCGTGTGCTGTTTTTGTGCAATAACAGCCACATTCATACAGTCCATAGCCAATCTTTTTGTTACAGCATTTACATTTTGCATTTGCATCTTTTTTGCATCTTTGGTTGGGACATCGTTTAAAGTGTCCACCAGAAACCCTGAATTTAATTACCAAGGTATTAAATTTATTCATTTATTGAATTAGTGATTAATTGTTGCAATGAATTTTAATAACTTACCATTTGGTGTATTCTCCTTCCCAATGACACTTATGACCACAGTCAATTATGGCGTATCCCGTTTCTTTAGACACATTATTTTTGCACTTTGGCGCAAAAGCACACAATTTACTCTTTCCAAATGTTCCATCTGGCTCTCTTTCTTGACAATCTAAATAAATATAAAGGTTACTTATTCATAACTGAAATTGTAAAGGAATTTGTATTATATGTGATAAATAAGTATTTATTTTTTGATAATTATTACATAAAATATCTAAGTCATTTTGTTGATCTCGGTTCGGTTGTAAATGATGTTCTTGCTCAGTAGGGTCCTCTTTGTCGTCAGCTTCAAACATGTTTTCAGTTTCATAAAAGTCAATAGTTTTTGAATGACCTTAACATTAACATTTTATGAATCTTGCAATTCTTCTTACATGTAATAAAACTGTCCTCAGAAGTTGCATGAGAGCAAATGGACGAAAATGAACTTCTTGAACTCCGTGGCGTTTGAGAAGTAGTATTTTTTGTTGGCTCTAAAAAAATATTTTTTGCAATGAAGGATAAAGTAATAGTACTTCCTCGTGAGCCAATAAAGTTGAATTTGCTTTCAGAAAACCGCTTCCACCACCGAGTATAGTAATTTGTGTCTAACAATTTGTCGGAAAATTTGCTTTTTAACTTTGCCAGTGATGTTTCATAATTGTTCTTTTGATGAAACAATAGTAGCAGATATTCATGTTGTCGTTCCTTTTCGGTAGAGTTTTCTTCGTTTGACTTTTCACCGCCCCCACGGAGATGTGCGAAAGGGAAATTCTGCTTCACTGCTGCGTGCCGTTCATTTCTGTGAACAGCAAACATGTCTTTAATATGTTGTTTAAGGAAAGTTAAAGAGATTTGGTCGGAGTGCAGGACGTAATTTTTCATCAACACCAATGCTCGGATAAAGTCAGAATGCCACGATCGATTCTGGAAAAAAACTTTTATTCAGTTTTTGCATATTTTTTTACTTGAATTTGGGCTTCAAAAATTTCATATTTAAGCTTCGGAATAAGATTTATTGTTCGGCTTGAAGTTGGACGCTTCTGTTTCATTTGCTTCATAACTTTGGTGCGTGATGTTTTAAGTAAATCCGTGCTTTGGTTGACGGCACCAATTAAGTCAAATGGGTTTGCTGAAAAAAATTAAACACAGAAACTTAGTTTTAATTTAATAAATGGTTAACCTTGAATAGCAGATGCCAAAACACTAAATTTGTTATCGCTCAAAAAAGGTTTGACATTTTTTGAAGAAATTCTGTCGGCCGTTTTGCAGCGGTTTATTGCTTGCTAAAGTGTGTATTATTTTTAGACAAAGTTTTCATCTGACCTTTATTTGGTTTGTCTGTGTTAATGCTTTTCCGACTGAAGGATTCATTTTGGAAATTCTATTTTGCTGCTTTTTCAATTGATGTTTCATGGAAGATGGCTTCTGTAAATTTGAATACTTTAAGCACATTAAATTTAAAGTTTTCTACCGGTTTGTGAACAGCAGGTTTAATAAACAACCCTAAAGCAGGGTTTGTTTGTTGGAACGCTATTTGTTGCTCTTTTGAGCACACTTTTGTTGGAGGCGGCGTAAGCTTAAATTAACAAATTTTAATAAATAATTTGCACAGTAACGGTTTTTTCTTTTTAAAATTGATTACTTTAGCTCCAAAAATTATGTCGCTGTACGTTCTCAGCTTTGGCTCACAATGCATTCCTTCACATAGCATATTTGGCTTGTTCACAACTTTTTTTTGCGGTGAAACGATGTTCTTTTGCAAAACGGTGTTCTTTAAATAATAAATAATTTATTAACGGCAATGCATACAATTTAGTATCTATTAACCGGTTTTCGTGAAAGAACCGTAGCATATGTTGCAACGTTTGAAGCCACGTTTTGCGTATTTGTCGTTTGCTACGGAAATAATCATATATTTTTTGATGTTTATATATTTTTTATTATAAAATTTTGTTTATGTATATATATTTATTTGTATGAGGAATTATTGCATTTTATTTTTACCGTAATTGGCTTTCTGTTGATATAACACTGCCAATTTGTTTCTTCCACCCAGGCTTTCGAGACAAAGACTTTTTTTGCAGACAAAGTCTTGTTAACACTCTATAAATTTTTATTATATTCGGTAAGTTTTTGATGTTCACCTCAAATTTATTTTCAACCAAATTAATTCCGGACCATGCGTTGGACGTGATCCATGGGTTGCAGTTTCCAATTTCCAAACTTTTGGCACTCATAGTCTGTAAATTATTTGGAACACTTTTTTTATTTATTTAATTTATGCACTTTTCCATTCACAACTGGAGAATATCCAATTGGCGTGAAAGGCTTTTCCGCCACGGTTTTCAGTGCCTTAGCAGGAACAGGCTTAAATGCATTGTGAATTATAAATTGAACAGAGAATTCATCAATATTACCTTTCCATTTTTCACGGTCATCCATTCAATTTTCTTTTTTTCACATTTCAACGGCATTTTTTTGGCACACTCATTCACTAAATTCTTTTCTTTGACCTATAAAGGTGGACATAATTTTAATTAAATATTAAAAAGTTAGTAATACCGGAGCCAAACCAACAATCGGTCCACAGCGCTGGGTGCGAATGCGCTGGTTGCGCTCCTTTTTGCTAAGTGTCCGGTCAAAATGCGCGTCAAGGTACATGCTTAATTCAAATAATATTAGCATTTAATACTTCTCGTTATAAAATGGACATTTACCCTTCCAAATTTCTGCGCAGCACTTCATTCCTTTTGCCAGGTGTAAGCCATCCATCAAAATGTGCATCCGGCCACGGGTCCCTCACTTTTCCTTGCACTTCAATGCCAACGCCCCGCGAATGGGCCACATTCTTTTTCGCCTCTTCGGCGAAAACCTTCATCTCCGTAATGAGGCGACGAAGTTGCGCCGCAATCCCTCTATCTTGCACAAAAGAGTACGCCGAAAGCAATTCGTTACGCTTTCGACGATCTTCGTCCCAGTTGCGGCCCTATAACGTTATATTTCATACATATAACGGGTTTCAACTAAAGCTGTATACCGGGATCGGTTTCTTAAACACCGACAAATCAGTGTTTTCAGGCACAGCAACGCCTGACGGACGCGCCAAACGCTCAGGCGAAGGCGTCACACGAACTCCACCGCACGGCGATGGTGATCGCTCGCGTTGGAAGCCACGTTTGGCGTAAAAGAACCCCGTTTTCTCATCCGTTGCCGGGAGAAAACGCGTTTTTTGGGGCATAGTAGCACTTGGGGGGTGATCAATAATAGGGGACTGGGTCGCAGAGATTTTAGAGTTATCTAAATAATTTAAGTTCATTAAATACGTGATGTATTTAATCTAATAGAAATATTAGAAAGAGCAAAAAAGTATTTAAATGGGAATTGGTTTGATTGGAATAATATTTTTTTGGAATGAAGGAAGGACGGATTGAAGGACGGACTGTTTTGATTGAAGCGCGGAATTGAATTCAAGCAGATAATAATATTTTGGCGAAATATTAAATTTTGCTTTAGTTGTAATAAATGATGTGATAATTGTAAACAAATTTATTCAAATCCAATAAAACTTGTGGCAATTATTTAAACTAATTAGTATTATATTTTTGTAGTTTTAAGAAATTTGTTAAATATTATTATTAAAAGTGGAATTTAAATGGGAATTGGTGGGTTAAAAAGTAAATATTTTTCACTGACGATAATATTGTTGTAGAAGATTTAAAATTGAGATGCAGCGCAAAAATTGTTCACAAAATTGGCTGGAATGTAGAATATTTGTCGTACAAAATAGTTTTTGTAGAGGAATTACAGAATTTAGTAGCATAAAACCCAGCATATGACTGTATAAACATATGCAAGGGAATTATGCCACAAAAAAATGTTTTTCCATGGAGGTATTTCACTCCTATTCAGCAGAAGATGGCAATCTTAACCTGACTTTTCTGTGGGTAACATTGTGCAAAGATATATAGTATTAACTAACTGGTTATAACAAATATAACAAACTTAGCAAATTATTTACTTAAACAAATAACAAACATTACTATTTTTAAACTTAGTATCTTAATATTTAACTGATAAAATCTGGAGGCACTTCAATTGTGTCACTGCCAATTAATTCAATTCCATTCCTGTGGTGCGGTTGGATTGGTTCCTTCAAAAGTCATATATGATAAATTTCTAATTAATTTCTTACAAAGTAAATGCATTGGAAGTGGTTTACCCCATTGTACCATAGTACAATGGGGTTCGCAACAATCCGTTCAACCCTTGTGTTCCTTTTTCCACGGCGGAAAACGGTGAAGTGGCACAAATTCGCATGGTCAATGTCACGTTTTTTTAGCTTGAATTTTTTTTATGTATTCAAGGTTTATTTTTTAATAAATAGGCTACCATTAACTCTCCGTCTGGAAAATATATGTTGAGTGTTTGTGGCTCGCTTTGGTCATTCCATTGGGGTATGCCATTTGCAATGAGAAAGTCAGAACCCGCAATAGGTCGTACAATTACAACAGGCCGTCGCAACATAATTGAAATTATGTGCGCTTCGTCCAGTGTAGCCCACCCAGAGAAGTTGTCTTCTTTCTCTCGGGCAGGTGTTTCAATTTGCGGGCATATGTTGTTAGTGCTTGTCCATTTGACACGCTCGAAGCATCAACAAATGCAGTACGCAAATGCTTAATGAAGTCAGCGTGGGAATCATGACGGCGTTTTGGATAAAAATTGGCGTTGTTGACAATTGCCAAAAGTGTTTTGCTAGCCATTAGACGAAGAGCATCAGAATTTTTACAATCATCACTGGCGAACAAAGAATAACACACAGCTCTTAAAAATTATTTCACGATTGTTACCGAAACACGATTTACCTATAAAAACAATCTCCGTCACCAATGACGTTGTAACATTTTGTGACGATGGAAGCCAATAAAGATTGATTGGAGAAACGATCAGTCCAGATAAAGTTTCTTTGATAGGAGTTTGACTACAAAAACCAAAAATGTACTTTTTCAAAAATATAATTATTTTGTTAACATAATCACTAATTGCCTTTTTTGTCTGCTCTCAATTTCCTCTGGCTGGCTTTCTGCCAATTCATTTATTTGTAGTCTTTCGTAATGGACTTTGATCTATATTTTTTTTTTAAAAAAAACTTTTAATCAAAGCTAACTTCTTCATTTTGGGAAGTATTTTGACTTGCGAATAGCTTTTTGATTCGCACTGCATCCTCATGATCCTTTTCAATGGGAAATACATGATTAAATTTAGAAACATCATAATACTTTTTTTAAAGATTTTTCTTAAATAATTTAAATGAATTTTATTTTTCTACCCAAGAAGTGTAAAAGTTTTTTCTATTAAGACAAAAATTTTACTAATTTTTGATGAAATATATAATTCGTTTAAAACTTTTATTTAATTTAACATTTTTTAATCTTTGTTTTACTAATTAAAAAATAGCAAATTACTCTTTTGTTTCCTCCTTTCTTTTTTTCTCAATTGCCTCCTTTTCAGCTTTTTCTGCACGGTCCAATAGTTTTTTTCTTAAAAAGTTATTGTTTTTTTTGTTTAATCTTCAATACATACTTGGTCTTTCTTTCATTTCTTTTTTTAGTCTCATGCTTTTTTTTAAGCTCTGAGAATAAAATGACCGGAGGTGGCTTTGGCGAAACATTTCTAAACCGTTTGATTCAATAAAGTTAGCATGAGTTAATTTTTGACCCTTTTTACCGTTCAATTTCTTGAACTGGTTGCACAATGTCCTCAACAGCAGTTTGGACAATTTTTAGACCTTCTGGCATGTACTGGGTCGATGAACCTATATTAATTTTACAATGCCATAATAAATTTAAATTGTTCGTCGACATACATTCCTCAGGTGACCAGTCCTCCGGAGGCCAGGTTATAAGAGGTACACAACCCGGGGGAGTTGTAGCGCCCGTTGGTGTAGAAGGAGGTTGATGAGGACAAGGAAGTGGCGATGGGGATCTTGAAGGCGGTTGCCAGGGGATAGTGAATTCTTTTAGAAAATGATAAGGAGAAGAATTAGGAGGATTTGACATTTTTATCTAAAAATCGAAAAATTACAGAAGAATGGGAAAAAAAACAAAAGCATTTTAAGAAAAAAAGAAAGGAAGGAAGGAACGGAAGGAAGGAAGGAAGGAAGGAAGGAAAGGAGGCAAGGAAGAAGGAAGGAAAGACGGTTTGAATTTAAGCAGATAATATTGTGATAGAATATCATTTTTTAATTTAGTATAAATAAATGATGTAATAATAATAAACAAATTTATTCAAATCCAATAAAACTTGTGACAATTATTTAAACACAAGTATTAAAGAATTTAAATAAAAAGTTTTTTTGGAGTTTTTTCGCTCCAGTCCATTCCGGGACCAAAAAACAAAACACAGCACCTTTAAAAAGAATAAATAATTAACGGACCAAAAAAAGTTAGTTGTTTACAAAAAATTTTTTTGCTCTGGCGCATCAATAACTTTGTAGCAAAAGCAGCACCTGTAAATTATTTGGGGCATTTAAAGTGACCAGTAAGTCTTTTTTTTCTTACAATAAAATTATGCGTGCTCTTTTTATCATCAATTTTTTGGTGATAAAACTACAGCACCTGAAAAATCATTGAACATTTGAAAAGCATGTGACCAATATTGCTTACAAAAAATGTTTTGTGTGAAGCCAATCAGCACTTTTGTTGCAATTAACCAGCACCTGACAAAGCATTGAACATTTTAAAACTATGTGACCAATTTTGGCTTACAAAAAATGTCTTGTGTGACGCCAACCATCACTTTTATTTCAATTAATCAACACGAAAAAGCATTGAACATTTGAAAAGAATGTGACCAATTTTGCTTACAAAAAATGTTTTGTGTGAAGCCAATCAGCACTTTGTTGCAATTAACCAGCACCTGACAAAAGCATTGAACATTTGAAAAGCATGTAACCTATTTTGCTTACAAAAAATGTTTTGTGCGGCGCCATATCAATTTTTTGGTGACAAAATTACAGCACCTGAAAAAGCAATGAACATTTGAAAATATGTGCCAATTTTGGCTTACAAAAAATGTCTTGTGTGACGCCAACCATCACTTTTATTTCAATTAATCAACACTGACAAAGCATTGAACATTTTAAAAGCATGTAACCTATTTTGCTTACAAAAAAAGTTTTGTGTGACGCCAATCATCGCGTTTGTTGCAATTAACCAGCATCTGAAAAAGCATTGAACATTTGAAAAGCATGTGCTCAATTTTGCTTACAAAAAATTTTTTTTGTGGTGCCCATCGTCACTTTTGTTGCAATTAACCAAACCTGAAAAAGCATTAAACATTTTAAAATTATGTGGCCAATTTTGGCTTACAAAAAATGTTTGTGTGACGCCAACCATCATTTGTTGCATTTAACCAACACCTGACAAAGCATTGAACATTTTAATTGCATTTAACCTATTTTGCTTACAAAAAATGTTTTGTGTGGCGCCATCTCACTTTGATGCAATTAATCAACATGAAAAACATTGAACATTTGAAAAGCAGTGACTGATTTGGCTTACAAAAAATGTTTTGTGTAAAAGCGCATATCTAAAGCTAAAAAATAAAATAGTTGATTATTTATTACCAGATAAATTGTGTCATTTA
The DNA here is from genome assembly GCA_004148225.2 of Heterodera glycines. Taxonomy (NCBI): domain Eukaryota; kingdom Metazoa; phylum Nematoda; class Chromadorea; order Rhabditida; family Heteroderidae; genus Heterodera; species Heterodera glycines. The sequence continues at coordinate 17,471,524 of CP049708.1, read as the reverse complement.
ATGCTTAATTTAATAGTAATTTAAAGTTCACAACAATTTTATTAAATTTGTTTAATTAATAATTTTTATTAAATATTTTAAAGCAAAATTTAGATACAGCAGCTATATACCTTTTCGTTTTTTTTATCACATTGCTCAACAAAGTATATGGTTTTTATGGATAAAAATATAAAAGGTGGAACAATTATAATATAAATAATTAAGTTATGTTGTAAATATAAAGTATAATAAAATCAGGAATTGTGGCTGTTGCTTAACAATTTTCGTAATAAGACGCATCATGCAAAATATTCAAAAGATTTTGGTAAACAGCAAACTTATTAAAATTTTTGAATGCAATTTTGAATAACGGGCGAAAAGATATTGATTTGTTAAATGACAATACTTTTTCTATTAATA
>CP049708.1:17441822-17471093 GCA_004148225.2 Heterodera glycines | reverse complement strand
TTTCCCTTTTCCTTTTCCCTTTTCCTTTCCCTTTCCCTTTCCTTTTTCCTTTTCCTTTCTTTTTCTTCGGTTTCCTTTTTCTTTTACTTTTCCATTCCATTTTCTTTTTACTTTTCTTTTCCCTTTTCCTTTTCCATTTCATTTCCCTGCTCATTATCGACAAGGGGCGGGCGCGAAGCGCCCTGCCCCTCGAGGCGTGTGAGCGAGGAGCGGAGCGAAGCGGAGCGACGAGCGAGTACGCCGAGCAAGCGCCAACCGATGCTGCTCATGACAAGGGGCGGGCGCGAAGCGCCCTGCCCCTCGAGGTGCGCGAGCGAGGAGCGGAGCGAAGCGGAGCGACGAGCGAGTGTACCGAGTCAATACGAACCTGATCAATTCTTTTGGATGCCGCGTAGGGTGGGGGGTGAACGGCTAGGCTCGGCTGCTCTCCGGTAGCTGCTGCTGCACGAACATCCAGACACGCATCTGCGCCTGAGCTGCTACTGCACTAACAACCGCGACGGTGCACACCTCACACTTCTACCCCTCGTGTGGCCTACCAACCGACCCCATCAATTGCCCAGCCATCTACCGGGACGCCTAGTTATCTATATATAAAAATAACGGGGGGGCTAACCATAAAACGATTTCGCGGCAAACGAATATCGAGAGTTGAGCAACGAGACCGGTACCATTCGAAAGAGCTATCGATTCTCTAGCGATCTATCCGAGTGGATGAAAATGTCGCGATACATTTTTTTCGAGAAAATCGCGTTCGAACGAAAAAAACCCGGCTTTTTACAATTGGCCAAAAATGGGTTGTAAAATGTGTGTTTTCACCTTATTTCTCAGGAACCGTAAGAGCTACGCTTTTGCGGTAAGCGAACAATTTGTAGAGCTCGTCGAGAGGAAGGGTGAGAAAAAAATTTCGTAGCTCTACGACAAATTCGAACAAAGTTATACCCCGGCAAAGGTCGAAAAAAGCCGATTTTTTTTGTATTTTCGCCTTCCGGTTTACAATCCGTTTACAATTGTAAATTCATCCGGAATGTCCGGAATTTCGACCGACCGGAATTTTGCGTTTTTGCATGTGTTTTCAACCGGTTTACATGTGTTTTCGGCGTGCGTTCTTTAAACCGGTTCCGGTTTTTCACGTGTTTTCTTCACATTTACGTGTATTTCGACACGTTTGCATGCATTTTCAACATTTCACGTGTGTTTTCGTTACATTAACGTGTGTTCCAATATGTTAGCATGTGTTTTCGAGTATTTTCACATTTTTTGCTTTGTGTTTTACTTTGTGTTTTTGCATTCAATTTTTACAATTTAAACACCAGAATAATTCTGATTGTTCCGGAATGCTTCAGAATAGTTCTGATAATTCTGTTACAAACCAGAATAATTCTGAAAATTCTGGTAAGCGTCCGAATAGTTCTGCTAATTCTGAAACACACCAGAACAGTTCTGAAACTTCTGGAAAGCGTCAGAACTGTTCTGAAAATATAAAATAAAATAAAATTAAATTAAAATAAATAAATAAATTAAAAAATAAATAAAAATAAAATAAAATAAATAAATTAAATTAAAATAAATAAATAAAATAAAATAAATTAAATAAATTAAATTTAAATAAATTAAAATAAAATAAATTAAATAAATTAAATTAAATTAAATTAAATTAAATTAAATAGATTAAAATAAAATTAAATTAAAATAAAATAAAATAAAAATTAAATTTAAATAAAATAAAATAAAATAAATTAAAATAAAATAAATAAAATAAATTAAATTAAATAAATCAAAATAAAATAAATTAAATTAAAATAAAATAAATAAAATAAAATAAAATAAAATAAAATAAATTAAATAAATTAAAATAAAATTAAATTAAATTAAATAAAATAAATAAAATAAATTAAATTAAATTAAATCAAATCAAATCAAAATAAATAAAAATGAGCTGTTTTGCACGATAAGGGGCGGGCGCGAAGCGGCCTGCCCTCGAGGTGCGCGAGTGAGGAGCGGAGCGAAGCGGAGCGACGAGCGAGTGTACCGAGTCAATACGAACCGGGCCTTTTGCCGGGTAGCCACGCTCTGCATGACAAAGGGCGGGCGCGAAGCGCCCTGCCCCTCGAGGCGTGTGAGCGAGGAGCGGAGCGACGAGCGAGTACGCCGAGCAAGCGCCAACCGATGCTGGTCATGACAAAGGGCGGGCGAAGCGCCCTGCCCCTCGAGGTGCGCGAGCGAGGAGCGGAGCGAAGCGGAGCGACGAGCGAGTGTACCGAGCAAATACGAACCGGGCCTTTTGCCCGGTACGTCGCATGCACCATTAGGAAGTGCACCGGAAAATCTTATGGGCGGCGCATCTGGGGGGGGGGGGGGGGGGCGTAGCGGGGGGGTTGGGGGGGGGCGGCAGCCCCCCCCCAGGAAAACACTCATACTAAAAAAATAATTTATAAAATTAGTATAAAACAAGGGCGGGCGCGAAGCGCCCTGCCCTCGAGGTGCGCGAGCGAGGAGCGGAGCGAAGCGGAGCGACGAGCGAGTGTACCGAGCAAATACGAACCGGGCCTTTTGCCCGGTACGTCGCATGCACCATTAGGAAGTGCACCGGAAAATCTTATGGGCGGCGCATCCGGGGGGGGGGGCGGGGGGGGGGGCGTAGCGGGGGGGGTTGGGGGGGGGCGGCAGCCCCCCCCCAGGAAACACCCATCATAAAAAAAATTATTTATATTATTTAATTTTCCCTTCCCTTTTCGTTTTCCTTTTACCTTCCCTTTTCCCTTTTCGTTTTCCCTTTTCTCTTCCCTTTTCCCTTTTCGTTTTCCCTTTTCCTTTCCTGTTTCCTTTCCTTTTTCCTTTTCCCTTTTCCCTTTTCCTTTTCCCTTTTCCTTTTCTTTCCCTTTCCTTTTTCCTTTTCCTTTCTTTTTCTTCGTTTCCTTTTTCTTTTACTTTTCCATTCCATTTTCTTTTTACTTTTCTTTTCCCTTTTCAATTTCCATTTCATTTCCCTGCTCATTATCGACAAGGGGCGGGCGCGAAGTGCCCTGCCCCTCGAGGCGTGTGAGCGAGGAGCGGAGCGAAGCGGAGCGACGAGCGAGTACGCCGAGCAAGCGCCAACCGATGCTGCTCATGACAAGGGGCGGGCGCGAAGCGCCCTGCCCCTCGAGGTGCGCGAGCGAGGAGCGGAGCGAAGCGGAGCGACGAGCGAGTGTACCGAGTCAATACGAACCTGATCAATTCTTTTGCATGCCGCGTAGGGTGGGGTGGGGGTGAACGGCTAGGCTAGGCTGTTACCGGTAGCTGCTACTGCACGAACATCCAGACACGCATCTGCGCCTGAGCTGCTACTGCACTAACAACCTGACGCATCTACCCCGTTACTGGCTACAACTCGACGGGATAGGCTCGGCTTTCTATAAAGCGCAGCCATCTACCGGGACGCCTAGTTATCTATATATAAAAATAACGGGGGGGCTAACCATAAAACGATTTGGCGGCAAGCGAATATCGAGAGTTGAGCACCGAGACCGGTACCATTCGAAAGAGCTATCGATTCTCTAGCGATCTATCCGAGTGGATGAAAATGTCGCGATACATTTTTTTCGAGAAAATCGCGTTTGAACGAAAAAAACCCGGCTTTTTACAATTGGCAAAAATGGGTTGTAAAATGTGTGTTTTCACCTTATTTCTCAGGAACCGTAAGTGCTACGCTTTTGCGGTAAGCGAACAATTTGTAGAGCTCGTCGAGAGGAAGGGTGAGAAAAAAATTTCGTAGCTCTACGACAAATTCAAACAAAGTTATACCCCGGCAAATGTCGAAAAAAGCCGATTTTTTTTGTGTTTTCGCCTTCCGGTTTACAATCCGTTTACAATTGCAAATTCGTCCGGAATGTCCGCAATTTCGACCGACCGGATGGATTTTGTGTTTTTGCATGTGTTTTCAACCGGTTTACATGTGTTTTCGACGTGCCTTCTTTAAACCGGTTCCGGTTTTTCACGTGTTTTCTTAACATTTACGTGTGTTTTCGACACGTTTGCTTGCGTTTTAAACACTTTACGTGTGTTTTCAATACATTAACGTGTGTTTCAATATGTTAGCATGTGTTTTCGAGTATTTTTACAACTTTATGCCTTGTGTTTCACTTTGTGTTTTTGCATAAAATTCAAGCGAGCGAAGCGAGCGACACGACGTGTGCGAGCGAGCGAGTGGTGCGAGCGTAGCGAGCCGCGAGCAAGCGAGTGCACGGAGCTATTTAACGGCATAGTAGAGCTCCACAGGCCTGGTACGGGCGGCGCACCGGGGGGGGGGGCGGGGGGGGCGTAGCGGGGGGGGTTGGGGGGGCGGCAGCCCCCCCAGGAAAACACTCATACTAAAAAAATAATATATAAAATTAGTATAAAACAAGGGCGGGCGCGAAGCGCCCTGCCCCTTGAGGTGCGCGAGCGAGGAGCGGAGCGAAGCGGAGCGACGAGCGAGTGTACCGAGTCAATACGAACCGGGCCTCTTGCCCAGCAACCACGCTCTGCATGACAAAGGGGCGGGCGCGAAGCGCCCTGCCCCTCGAGGCGTGTGAGCGAGGAGCGGAGCGAAGCGGAGCGACGAGCGAGTACGCCGAGCAAGCGCCAACCGATGCTGCTCATGACAAGGGGCGGGCGCGAAGCGCCCTGCCCCTCGAGGTGCGCGAGCGAGGAGCGGAGCGAAGCGGAGCGACGAGCGAGTGTACCGAGCAAATACGAACCGGGCCTTTTGCCCGGTACGTCGCATGCACCATTAGGAAGTGCACTGGAAAATCTTACGGGCGGCGCATCCGGGGGGGGGGGGGGGGGGCGGGGGCGTAGCGGGGGGGTTGGGGGGGCGGCAGCCCCCCCAGGAAAACACTCAAACTTAAAAAATTCATATATAAAATTAGTATAAATTTCTTTCCGCATCCGCCTCCCTGTCCCCCGCATTTCCATTCACCGCTTCCCCGTCACCCATATCCCCGCTCACGCTTCCCCGTCCCCCGCTTCCCCGTACCGGCCTCCTTATCCCCCGCTTTTCCATTCACCGTCCCCCGCCTCCCCGTACCCGCACCCCACCTCCCCGTACCCGCCTCCGGTCCCCCCACCTCCCCGCACCCGCCTCCCCGCACCCGCCTCCCCGTCCCCCGTCTCCCCGCACCCCGCACCCTACTCCCCACTGATTATCCACACCCCACTTCCCACCCCCGCCTCCCGTCCCCCCACCTCCCCCCCACCTCCCCGCACCCGCCTCCGGTCCCCCCACCTCCCCGCACCCGCCTCCCCGTCCCCCGCCTCCCCGCACCCCGCACTCTGCTCCCCCCCCGATTATCCACACCCCGCTTCCCCCCTCGCCTCCCTTCCCCCCACCTCCCCGCACCCGCCTCCCCGCACCCGTACCCACACCCCACCTCCCCGCACCCGCCTCCCCGTCCCCCGCCTCCCCGTACCCCACACCCTGCTTCCCCCCCCCCTCCCCCCCGATTATCCGCACCCCCTTCCCGCCCCCCCCCGCCTCCCGTCCCCCACCTCACCGCACCACGCCTCCCAGCCTTCGCTTCCCGTACCCCACCTCCCCGCACCCTTCATGCACCCCGCCTCCCCGCACCCTGCTCCCCACGATTATCCACACCCCGCTTCCCCCCCCCGCCTCCCGTCCCCCCAACTCCCCGCACCCGCCTCCCAGCCTTCGCCTCCCCGCACCCCACCTCCCCGCACCCTTCATGCACCCCGCCTCCCCGCACCCCACACCCTGCTTCCCCCCCCCCGATTATCCGCACCCCCTTCCCCCCCCCCCCGCCTCCCGTCCCCCCACCTCACCGCACCACGCCTCCCCCCCGTCTCCCCGCACCCCGCACCCTGCTCCCCCCGATTATCCACACCCCGCTTCCCCCCCCCCCCTCCCGTCCCCCCAACTCCCCGCACCCGCCTCCCAGCCTTCGCCTCCCCGCACCCCACCTCCCCGCACCCCACCTCCCATGTAAACCGGAAAATAAATGCATTTTCTGTAATTAAACCGGAAAAAAATGTATTTTCTTTTATTAAACCAGAAAAACAATTGTCATCTCTTTACAAATCGGAAAATTAAATTACTTTCTATTAAAAACCGGAAAATAAATGTATTTTCTGTTATTAAACCGGAAAACAATTGTCATTTCTGTTAATAAACCGGAAAAAAAATGTATTTTCTGTAATTAAACCAGAACACAAGTGTTATTTCTGTTAATAAACCGGAAAACAAATATATTTTCAGTTATAAAACCGGAAAATAAATGTATTTTCTTTTAATAAACCGAAAAACAATTGTACTTTCTTTATAAACCGGAAAACAGTTGTCATTTCTTTATAAACCGGAAAACAATTGTCATTTCATTATAAACCGGAAAACAATTGTCATTTCTTTGAACAACCGGAAAACAAATGTCCTTTCTTTATAAACCGGAAAAAAAATGTATCCGGAAAATGTGCATTTCCGGCACTTAAATGACATTTGTAAAACACAACCGGAAAATGTGCATTTTCAACCGGAAAATGTGTATTTCCGGCACTTAAATTACATTTGTAAAACACAACCGGAAAATGTGCATTTTCAACCGGAAAATGTGTATTTCCGGCACTTAAATTACATTTGTAAAACACAACCGGAAAATGTGCATTTCCGGCACTTAAATTACATTAACACTTTCTGTTTGTGTTTTTTACTTTTCCGGAAAACGCTTTTTGTTTATGGTTTTTACTTTTCCGGAAAACACTTTCTGTTTGCGGTTATTACTTTTTCGGAAAACTATTTCTATTGTTCCGGAAAACATTTCAATTTTTGGCTTTAAATTTTCCGGAAAACACTTTCTGTTTGCGGTTTTTACTTTTCCGGTAAACTATTTCTATTGTTCCGGAAAACATTTCAATTCTGGGCTTTAAATTCTCCGGAAAACACTTTCTGTTTTTAGTTAAATGCATACAAGAACCGAAAACAAGCAATTTATTTCGTATAACCGGAAACAATCCTTTTTAAGGTAACAAAAACCGGAAAACAATTGTAGCTCCTTACTGTAAAAAAACAGAGACACTCATTTCTTTATGACTAATTTAAAAGTTGAATTTATTTTTTCTAAAAAGGGGGATAGCATCTAAACTATTACCAAAAAACGCATTTCAATTTTAAATATTTTACCATTCCATAGGCTTTTAACTGCAATTTAATGATTTTCAAGAGATTTCGTGCAAATTTAGCTATAAATCTGATATTTTTTTGGTGGAATATTTCAGGAATTTATATCCAATGTTTTTCCGACCCCCTACTGATCAGCCGTAAAAAACTCAATTTTCCAATTTTAACAATCAACAAACCATTTTGTATGTAATCAAAATCGTTAATATCACACCCCCTCGCATCCCTATAAAATTTGTGTTTTTTTTCTCCCCTAAATTTACATGACTTTTTTTGTGCTAAAAAAAATCCACAAAAGATGTGCTAAAACCCCTCCAAAAAATGCCAAAAGTGCTGAAAACTGGACGAAAAATGCCACAAATTCTTCAAACAATGCCACTTTCCACCAAAAAATTCATAAATTGCACTTCAAAATTGTTCTCCTGCTTACAATAAATCCACACACATAAAAAGAGTTTTCTTTTTTTTGCCAAAAAATTTTCCGGTGTCAAAATATCGGAACATTTCGGTGCCATTCTTTCAAAGATGCCAATTTTTTTGACAGGTGGTTGGCATGCTGTTACGTGCCCGAAAGCATGGGATGGTCGACTTTGAAGGCGAAATGCTTTTCCAACGGAGGGACGAAGCAAAATTGATCACTTTGCTGATCAGCCACGAACAAATTCAGCAAGCATTGAGCGAAATTGAGAAATGATACAATTAAAAATTTTTATGGCGCAATAAAATGGCGGAAAAATCGAGAAAATACTTTTTTGTGCCTTTTCTGCAATGCCATTTTCATGTATTTCTATTTTAAACCAAAAAAAACAGCAATTTTTAAAATGTGAATTTTTCTTAGGTTAGTAAATTTTTTCTTATTTTTGTGGATATTTAAAAAAAAAAATTTTGTTCCTTAACACAAACATTTTGTTTCTCGAATGAATTGTTCATTTTGGAAGGTCAAAATGTCATTTTTGAGCACCGTCCGTCGTTCGTCGGGCGCAGCAATGTTCAAAATGTCAATGCATTGGGGTGGCAACTGAAAATAATTGCATAAAAATAATATAAATCTTGGTAAATTATAAACCAATTTCAATTAGGTATACACATTTATTTAATTTTTTGTGCCTTTTCTGCAATGCCATTTTCATGTATTTAATAACTTTTTTCATGCCTAAAAAAAATCGTGCCAAAAGTCCGCACTTAAAAAAAACAATGTTCTAGATTTTAGTCATTTTTCGTCTTTTAAATTTAAAATATTTCAACAAAATAAAAAAACAAAAAAAAATATTTTTTAATTTTTTCAAAGCCTTCAATTTTTTGTGCTCCGATTCTTGGACTTCCAAACACTGCATAATTCGTTTCGTCTTCTCGCCCCTCTCCCGTCGCACTTTGCGCTGTCGTTCGGCGTACGCACTAAAATTTACAAAAAAAAAATTTTTTTTTTCCATTTGGCTCAGTGGTCTGTGCGCCATCAAAAATGTGTTAAAAGTTCAATCCCCAGTGCACGCAGAAATGATTTTTATTTTTTTCAAATTGAATTGTTGCAAGTTCTCTTAATTCAATTAAATTTTGTTGTCGAAAAAGCGATTTTTATTTTCTAAATTTATTCATGTGTTTTAAAAAAAACTAAAGTTTTATACAAAAAAATTTTCCAGGTACATTGATCATTTTCTCATGAAAAAATTAGTATTTTAAAATTCAAGAAATTTTATCACCCATTTCTTATGAATGCCGCCCCTTTTTTCCCCACTCACTTGGCCATTCCCTTGGCACCTTTTCGCAATTCTTTGAGTGCCCCGCGCCGTTCATTTTTGGCACGCTTTGCCCAACTCTTTAATCGCGCCTTCATGCCGTTGCTGTCGTTGTTTTTGTTGTTTCACCTTTCCGGGTCAAACCGTTCGTCAAAGCGCGGCTCCAACATTTTAATGGCACTAAATTTGGAAGGCAAGAAAATTTTAGTGGGAGAGAAAGGGACGCACTTTTTGAAAAATGAAGAAATTGAAAAAAATTTTTTTTTTAAATTTCCGTTGTTTTCTGTCGTTCTCAAAAAGTTTATTTAAAAAAAAATTAAAAGGAAAATGACCGAATCTATGGAATTTCGTAGCGATTTTCAACGGATGGTATTCTTAAAAAATTAAAATTAATAATTTTTGCTAATTTTTTAGGCAAAATTTTGTGTAAAATTTCGAATGTCAAAATAATCGAGGCACATCCAAAAAATTTATGCTTATTTAACGGATTTTGCTATTGAATAAAGCCAACTTTTCAAAAAATTTACAAGGCAATTACGTCAAAGCTTTAAAAAATTTAATAAAAAATTAGCCCCAATTTTCAAACAAATTTTGGAGGAGTTAAAAAATGCCATCTCCCCGGGGCAATGGACTTTGAAACCCCTACCCTTACCCACCTGTTGGTTGTTGTTGTTGTGTCCCTTTTGCTGATGCGTTTCATTTGCATGACTCGCCCATTCTGTGCCATCAGTTTGGCCAACAGTTGGGTGAGTCGTGCCGCTTCGTCCGCCAATTGGGCCGGGTAATTGGCCACGGGCAAATGGAGACAAATGCGATGGAACGGACTGAAAATTGGGGGTGGAAATCGTACATGAAAAAATTATTGTAAATTCAATTCGATATTGAATTTTTATTTGATGGGGTATGGCTGTCAAAAAAAAACGGTGGTTCCAATGATTTTTTTAAAAAGACACAAATTTTTGGAGTTTTGCTGAAAAGTACAAAAAAAAAATAAGGCCATCGGTCCATCAAATTCCGAAAATTTCATTAATTTTTAAACGTTGGATTGAATTAAACAAATACAGTTTTCACGAGAAATGAAAAAATCGTTAAAAATAAGCATCTTAAAGCCTAAAAAAATGGGACATAATGTCCAAAAACAAATTGTCCATTTTTTCCTCAAAATTCTACGGATTGGAGGCATTAGGGAATCAGGAATTTTCATAAAAAATTAAATAAATTTCAAAAAATCAGCAATTAGGATGGATCCGACGACCCAAATCCTAAAAAGAACGTACCTAAAACAAGCATTGAACGCGGGACGCATTGTGTCGTAGTCGTTTGTCGGTTGGTCTCCGGCGTCGGCGACACTTTCGTCGGCGGTGCCGTATTTGCGCGCGTATTGGCCAATTGTGGCGAACAGTGCGCGAACGGTGGCCAGTCGGAGACGGCATTTGTCCTCGTCAGTGTTGATGGCACCACCACCATTCTCTTCCTCATCCAAAATGCCACCATTTTCCGTCTCCAAATCGCCAGTGTTTGGGTGGAAAATTTGTCCAAGTGACAAATTACCAAAAGTGCCGGTTGTTGATGTTGCTGTTGACTCCTTAATAAAAATGATGGACCGTGAAAAGGAAATAAATTTATTTTTATTTTTTTAAAACTTTTGGTGTCAAATGCAAAAAAAAAAATGTTTCTTTTTTTTTGCTAAAACCTTGGACTTCAATAGGTTGACATCGAAAATAGCTATTAAGAGTCATTCCAGGTAAAAATTTATTTTTTCGAAAAATGCCATGGATGGAATTGGAACAGCATCAGTCAATTTGTTGGCATAAAATATGGAACCAAATCGCTGTGTCCATAAAATAACCAACCTTTGGCGCTACAAAAAGCATTTGAAGAAAAAATTCAGTGGATGGATTTTATTTCCCAATAAATAATCTTTCGAGAAATTTGTCGTGAAAAAATAAAATTTTTCCAAAAAATGAAGAATTCAAACCCCTGAATTTTTTAAAATATTTATGAAAAAACGCACTTTCCGACCAGTTCAGAAGCAAAATGCAATTGTGGGCGTAAGCATTGGATGGAAACGCGCTTCTGACGGGAAAAGTTTGACAACCAATTGCAAAAAAGTGACCTAAAAAGAGCAAAATATTGCAAATAAAAGTGCAAAAAACATTGAATGACCTGCACAAAGGACGGAGACGAAGCCAATCGGGCACTTTTTGAGTGCAAAACAGCGGCACGAAACTTGCTCAATTTGTCCAAAATGTGCCGAGGCCCATTGACCGAACAATTTTTCCCCGCCTCTTTAAAAGCGTTTTGTTTGCCCTCGAGGCTCTTCTTTTTCATTTTTATGTTGAGAAACTGAAAGAAGGAACAAAAATTAATGAATTAAAGACGAAATTGGTTGAAGAATAATAAATTGCTGACCAACTCTGTCGCGTTTCGCTTTTGGCATTTGCGAAAGTGCGGCAAAATTGCTCATTTTATATGAAAATAATTTCACATTAAAATAAAAAATTTTACTCACTGATTGCAGCACAAATAATAATTATTGAAAACTGACGCTAGCAATGACTTGGCTTTACATTTTTCATAATTAAAATATTTTGTCATTATTACTCTAACTGTCTTCGTTTCTGAAGTCTCTCACTCTCCCTCTCTCACACACTTTCTACATCAATCTTTTCTTCTCTAAATCTATCTCTCTCTCTCTCTCTTTAACTATCAATCTCTTCAACTATCAATCTCTCTCTCTCTCTCTCAATCTTCACTCTCTCTCTCTCTAACTCTCGCGTTGAAGCTTTTTAGATACATATACAGTAAATTTGCTTGACATAACACCTATGATTGGTCTTGCTTAAATTCTTATTTTTTTAAAAATCGCGTCAAAAAATAATTTATAATTATGACTATTATACGCCTATACACAAAATAATTAAAAAACGTTTTGGAATTTCCAATTGCTTAAAGTGCTTTAAAATTCATCATTTTACACCAGACCTTTCAAAGTTTAATTTTAAATTTGCGTAAGCATTTAGAAACTGTTTTTAAAAAGACTAATAAAACTCATTTGTCAAACTGATTTAAAAGCATTGTAATAATTTGCTAAATCTGGACCATGTTAGATTTCATTTTTTTGACGTGTAATAAATAATATTTGCACTAAATTTAATAACAAAAAAATTTCCACAAAAGCAGTTATTCATTAAAATTCCATTACAATAATTAAAAATGTATTTAATTTTTCATTAAATTATGTCTAACATATAATAATAAAAGCAAAATCAATCCAATCCAGTTTTCCGTCCCCCACTCCCCTCCCTCTTTCGTCTCTTCTTCCTTTGAACCACCACAAAAATGCATTTGCATCGCCTTTTCCTGCTGCCCAGCCATTTTTTGTCGACAAATTGAAAAGACGTTGGCGACAATAAAATGGCCATAAATTAACCAATCATTATTGATTTGGTTAAAAATACGATTTTTTCAATATGAAACAACAACTAATTTTATTCAAAATATAAATTTATTATTTTAAAAAAATTATAATCCTAAAAATACTGTATTTCATTTAAAAAAAACTTTAAAACAGGTTTAAATTAATAATTTTAAAGTAATTTTTTAACAAATTTTTTTTGTTCCAATAATCAAAAATTTAAACCACATTTTTCTACATTACATTAAACAATCTCACATGAACCCTTAAAAAACTATTATTTAGAAAAAATTAATAAAATTACTAAATGCGAATTTCAATTCTTATTCATTAATTCTTAATTATATACTATTTCATTTTTAACAATTTACGAATTTTTTCAGTTTTTTTAAAACTCTTACTATAAAAACTTAAAATATAATATTCAAGAAAACAAACTCTGTTTTTGCTTTAAAATTTTCCGAAAATCTTTTCCTCGTTTTTGTTTTGTATTAAGCATCAAAACAATTTCCATTTTTGGTTTATATTTTCGCCAAACCTTTATTTCTTTATTTTTTGTTTTCACAAAACTATTTCTGTTATTGAACTGTGTCTGCCGCCAAAACACTGGCGCAAAAACACCACAGTCCCGTCCCGTCTGTCTTTACCATTGCTTTAATTTAACCATTTCGAATATTTGTGATTTTTTATACGCTTTAAGCATCGCTTATTTTTTTAAATTTAATTCAATTTCCTTTTTAATTTTTCATCCCATTGCCCTCTTTAGCTACGCTTAATCCCAACTCATTCGACCACGCTAATGCATCCCCCTCCGCTGCTGGTCGATTGTCCATTTCCGACTTTGTCGCACAGCTTCCGCCCGACTCTCCGCTTCTCGTACACATTGCGCTCCCTTTTTTGCTACTCCCACCACATTTGTCGGTCTGTTCAACTACAATATCGCGTTCGGCCTGCACTTTCTCTTCCGCGCTGTTGCTTCAGACGTTGGACGAAGCGCATTGTGCACATTGCCCAGGGACTTCAAGTGGTAGTTGAGGGTTATATGTATATTAAATTTGAAACAACAAATTGCATTTTGGTTTTATTTTGATGCTTAAATTTTGGTTATATTTTACTTTTTTGATACAGACTCATTTCAATTTATTTTATCACTTGCAGACCACGACTGGTCGAAACCGAAAATAATCCTTTACACATCAAAAACCTAAAGCAAGAGATATTTTTCACAATCTATTGTTTTTGTTTTTGCGAGCCATATCTCTTTTTAAAGCTAATATATTTTTTCTTTTCCTGTTTCACAAAACAATTTATGTTTTGACTTTTGCTTTTCACTAAAACAATTTCAATTTTTAACTTTTGCTTTTTCACAAAACAATTTCTGATTTGTACTTAAATATTTTTGGCGAATTTTGTTGGCAAATCATTTTTCAAAAAATTGGTTAGCCTAAGCAATTTTAATTACTTTTTTAAAAACAATTTTAAAAATTGCTCCATTTTTTGTTGCCAAAATTTGCACCAACAAATTGTCGTGCTTTTTAAATTAAATAAAATTAATGCCAATTAGCGGCGGCGCCGCGCAAAATTGGCTTTTTTGAATTTCCATCTCACATTTTTCAAAAAAAAAGCATGCTAAATTTTTCTTAAAATCTACAAATATCATTTCCTGGAAAAAATCTGTTAAAATTATGGCCAAAATTCTCATTTTTATTGCCGGCACTGGCGCATTGTCGTGCCTTTTCTCCCCTAAGTGTTTTTAAAAATCCTAAAATTTTATTAAACAATAAATATTCAGGAGAATTAGTATTAAAGAAAATTCAACAATTTTCAGGCGAACAAAATGCAAGGAGCAAATTGAGTTGGTAAAACGCGAGAACCGCACATTCAAACGCAAAACGTTGAAGGCGCACCTGGTCCATTTGCTGAACAAAGAGCACAAATTCAACGAGGCCATCCAATTGGGTACGGACGGTAAAAATGATTCGAACAAAAACAACCTTTTGGCTACTAAATGATTTTTCACCGACCCATTAAAAATAGGGAACTGACCAACGATTCCCTTTATAACGAGCCAAATTTAAATATGGAAAACGGCTCTGTTGCACTTTAGATGTTCAATTCAGCTGCTTAGGCCATAACTTTCCTTTCCCCATTTTTGTTCGCCAAAACATATTATGGTCAGAAATTTGTGGTTTAAGATTTTTAATAAGAAAATTGTCAAATGCACATTTCGTGTTTATATCTGGTAGACAATTTTATGGCCCGGAAATTTTGAATTAAAATCTGTTAATCGGACTTTTCATTTAAAATCTGGCAACAACTTGTAAGGACCCGGGATTTGAGGTTTAAAATCAATAAACCAATTATAAG
Organism: Heterodera glycines; assembly: GCA_004148225.2. NCBI lineage: Eukaryota > Metazoa > Nematoda > Chromadorea > Rhabditida > Heteroderidae > Heterodera > Heterodera glycines. The sequence goes on along the minus strand of CP049708.1, from coordinate 17,456,425 downwards.
GCCCGGGATTTGGGTTTAAATTCGGCTCAGACATTTTGCCTTTTGTTTAGTTTTTACTTGTATTTTTCTTTCATTGGCCGAATATTTCTGTTACTCTCAAATTCATTATTCCTTCCATTTAAAAAGGAACAGAATATGAGCCAACAGTGCTGCGACAACCGAGTGCTTTTCCTGCAAAATGTCAAAGTGCCGAGCGCAAATGAGTTGGCCGAGTCGGCGATCGTTTCCTCCTTACAATGCGCGCCTTTGACCGCATTTTGGCCGTCCTTGGTGAGCACATAAGGGGGAGGCGCACTGAGTGAAAATCCATTGGGATTATAAGCCAAAAACGTCACAATTTTGGTACAAAAAAACGCCAGAAAAACAAAGATGGGTTTTAAACTATTTTTATTTCAATAAGGGCCCGGAATTTTAATTTTTAATTAAAGAATATTAATGTTTTAGACATGAGATGGCATTAACAAACCAAGGCAACCAAAAATGATACCACCAAAAATGCAAAATTTAGAGCCTAGAAAAACTAAATTTACGAAATTTTGAGCGTTTTTTGGGTAACATTTTGCAAAAAAGGACTTATGGGAAACAATTTAGCCAAAAAATTGTTTATTCAGAGCAATTAGAATTATTTAAAAAAACTATTTTAAAATTTGCCACTTTTTTTGTCAGCATTTGCCTTTGCCCCGTGTTGTCCGTCACTTCCACCTTTGGCGTCTGTACAATTGCGGCAATTGCCCTTTTTATTTGTCCAGAATATGTGCCATTGGTGTCAATGATGTGAGTTCCAAACAAAATTGAATTGAAGATTTATTTAAACGAGTAACTTACGCGTGACATAAAAATGCCTTTCTCCCCACAACAAAATTTGGGTTTGGGCACCGGGCGACGCTAACATTGTTAACAAAGGTTCCCTTATGAATAAAAAAAATTTCAAAATTACAATGTACTTTATTTGCACATAATTTAAACGGTCTTGTAACATTTTAACTTTTTTTTGTTTTCATGTATTTAAGCCAAATTTTAATCAAAAAATCTTAAACGAAAAATTTATTCAAATATTTTGTTTGACTCTGGTTCCAAACATTAAAGGGGGGAGGAGGGTCAATAGGTGGCCTTAAACCAATTAATTCCAATAAAATTTTAATAAAAAATGAAAATTTGTCATTAAATACGCACTCTAGAAATTTAATATTTTCCAACCATCCATAACATAACAATCCCCATTTTTTGTTTATATTTTTTAAAAAACTTTTTTAAATTTTTATTTGTGTTCAAAAAACTATTTCTGTTTGCTTTTGTATTTTTCCCGAAAAACAATTTCCGTTTTTTTGTATTCTTTCACGAAAAATAATATCTGTTTTTTGTTTTGTATTTTCCCAGAAAACTATTCCTGTTTTTGGTTTGTGTTATCCGGAAATCAATTCCTGAGGCCCGACGGTGCCGGTAGGCGCCATCGGGAAAAAAAATTTGAAAATTTGAGTGCGGTTTGTTTACAGATTCCGACCCAAAAACTGCAAAATTTTGCGATTTTTTTGCAAGTCGACAACTTTTTTTTTAAAAAACGCTTTTGCGGCGTGATTTTTCAAAAAACTCCGAGTTATTTTTGAAATAAAACCAAGACAACCAAAAATGCTACCACTAACAACGCCAAATTCAGTGGCGCGAAAAACAAAATTTACGTCCAATTTTGCCCATTTTTGGGCTACAATTTACAAAACAAAAAAGAACTAATATTATTTTGGCAAAAAATTGGTTAGCCTTAGCAATTTATATTCATTGAAAAAACGATTTTTAAATTTGCTCCATTTTTTGCCAGCATTTGCCTTTGCCCCGTGCTGTCCGTCACTTCCATCTTTGGCCTCTGTACAATTGCGGGCCTTCTCACAAACTCTTTGATGCTGATACTGCCATTTTTGTGAGTGCCGTTTTTTGGCATTTCAGAATTTGAAAATTGTCCCTTTTTTTTGTACAAAATCTGTGGCATTCGTGGCAATGATGTGAGCTCCAAACAAATTCTCGTCTTTGAGAAAATGCCCAATGAATTTGTGCATTTTAACCCAATTTCGAATTCCGAACCAAAATTCCAAACCAAATTTGAAGAAAAATAATTAATTTTCTGTCATTTTTGTATCCAAATTAAGTTGATTATCTAAAAAATTTGGTTATATTTTTTCAGCTTTTATGAAAATCATTGACAAGAGTGTTTTTCTCGCAGACATTCATTAATAAACTTATGTTAGGTTAAAGTGTTGTGACCAAACGAATGTATATTTACAGGTTGAAACTGCAGCAGGCGGAGGCGCAACGGAATAAAATTGGACAGAACAGCTCGACCCAAAAGCAGCAATCGGCATAAAAAAAATCACAACAACGTGAGAAATGGGGGAAAGCAAACCACAAATATTGTTTTTTCTCAATTCATTATTCAACATTTCTTTTGCATTTTTAAAGTGCATTTTTTTGGTTTTTACAATTTAAATTAATTTTTAAAAAACAATTTTAAAAATTGCCCCATTTTTTACAAGCAAATGCCTTTGCCCCATGCTGTACGCCACTTCCACCTTTGCCATCTGTTCAATAACAGCATAAAATAGCTGAAAGCAGCGCACCAAAAAACAAAGCGCAATTGAAAAAGGTCCTTCCAATATTTTATGGATGGAATTCCGATTCACAATTTTAATGGATTTTTAAACTATTGAAACCTATTAAAAAATACGAAAAGAATTACTTTAAAAAAATCCCTTTTCCAAATTGCAATTTGTTAAATTTTTAGGACAAAAACCCAATTTAAATATAAACCTAAGAATTCTGTTTCCGAAAAAATTTGGTGCTTCGGAATGCCATCCCTTAATAATCAATAGGGATGCAATTTTTAGGCAAATAAGTTTCACAAAGTTTTATAAAATGGAATTATCTTGAGCACTTTTATATTTAACAGAATGACTTTAAATTATAAAGCAAAACAGCATATCATAAGGACTTTCTGTTTACTAAAAATTTTATTCTAATAAAAATTTTTGAACAATCGCTTTTGAAAATTCTAAAATTTGACGTGAAAAACATTTCAATGAAATTTAAAGTTTAAAAATGTGAATTTATTTAAAAAAATTTAAATGTATTTAAAAATCCATGTAATTTATTTGCCAAAAAAATTGCACCTCTTATAATTATAATTAGTCGCTAACATTATTTATTTTATTTATTAACTTATATAAAAAACTAACAATATTAGGGTTAACATTTTAATTATAAGCATAGACATTAAAAAAGGAATTGTACTTTTTTTAACTAAAAAAAAGTACATAATATGTGTAAAACGGCAAGCAATAAGCAGGGTTCAACGGACATCTTTTGATGCAGCCGAGCAACCGGCTATTGTGAACCGGTGTACATTTAGGAAAAAAAAATGAAAATAGGTAAGACAAATATAAAATAAAATTGTGTCATTTAATACAATTGAAGTATTAATAGGAAAAATTAATAATAATAAAATAAAATATATACATACATATATTAAAAAATATATTAATCTTATTATTATTATTTTATCAAACTATAGATAATTAAGACGAAAAAAAAAATTCAATTTATCATGTTTGGCGTTGGATGGAATAACCATATATCTTTTTATCATTATTTCAATTCGTATAAAGTCATTTCTATCATTAATAAAATTATATTATTAATCAATGTTTTAATTCATGAATGTATAAAAATTGTGAATATATAAAATATTTTATTGGGTGCAAAAAAGTTTCTTCAATGTTTGCATTTACAATTAATTATAAATCATCCATTTTAATTGCCTTTTTCACTTTTATTTTTAGTTCAAATTGATGAAGAAAAACAGCTATTGTTGAAAGTTGCTCCAAAAAATCTATTATAAAAAATATATGAAGCACTTTTTCACCCAGTATTTTAATAATATTTACACAATTTAAATTTACTTGATTATTTATTGGCTGCATATTTTGTACTTATTCATCTTTTTTATTAAAAAATTTACAATTATAAATTTAATAAATTTTCAGAACAAAAAAAAAATGTTTAAAATGTCCATCAAATTTGTTATTTTTTTTAAATGTAAAAAATTGATTTAAAAATTAAATAAAGTTATTATACACACCTATATTTAATGTGTCATTTGATATTTGCAACAGATTATCAAAAAAAGCATAAACAATAAAAATTTACAAATAACAAAAATATATGTTGGATATTTTAAAACATAATTCAACATATATTTATTTTATATGCATTTTTAATGACAAAGGTGTAGCCAAATTTTGATGCTACCAACATCCACCAAACAAGATAAAATCTGTGTGAAACTTTATTTCTCCATAATTAGTGATTTTCAATTTAATTACTTATTATATTTAAATACAATTCATAGTGCTGTAATTAATTCACGTAGATTCAAATTTTTTATCTTTTTTATTACCGCTTTTGTAATCTAATTTTTTAATGAAATATTTAATTGCCATCTTAATTGCCTTTAATTTTCAAAATATTTCATTTCAAATTATTCAAAATTTTAGAAATCTATTACGAATGAGTTGTTTCTACCGGTGCTAGGACGAAGTTACAAAAGTGTAAATTCGGGCGAAGTTACAAAAGTATCAAATTCTGAACCCCGGACCCGCATCCAAACGAAAAGTTGAAAGTTAAAATTTTCAAATTTAGCATTTTTTTGCTCAAAAACGGCCTAAATGAATTCTTTTTCAGGAATGATGACTTCTATTTTGTTCCCGTGAATTAAACCATTTTTTATGAAAAAAAACTAATTTTGAAAATTAGACTTTTCGACTTTTTGCTCAAGCTCGGGTCCGGGGTTCAAAATTGAGAACAATTTTTTTTATAGAAGTTTACTTCTCTATGACAATACTAATGACATATAATTTTATTTTAAAATATTTTTATCACTGACGCATTTTCTTCTGACGCATTCCTACCTGCATTTTGCTATGTGATCAAAAAAATGAGTAATACATTTGTACCAGTGATGTGCCGAATCGGAATCGTAATCGTAATCGGAATCGCAATTAATCGGATTTTGGGCCATAATCAGAATCGGATAATCGTAATCGGATTTTGCCTTGAAATCCGATTATTACACCCCTAAGAATTGACCTTTGAAGGAATTTTTTTAGCAAGAATACCAATGAATTTTGAAAAAAATGTTTTCTGAAACGAATGTTTTAATCTTATTTTAACATAATGCCCAGGGCGGCCAAGTGTCCTTATTTGTAAGATTTGTCCTTATTTGGAGGTGCCAACTCTTAGAAATTAAAAATGTCCTTATTTGTAAGATTTGTCCTTATTTTGACACGCCCTCCTTGCTTTGTGCTTATTCATGGATTTGAAAAAAAAATGCAAAAATTTAATATTTTTTAATTACTTATTGTTTTTTATTGAAGCGAATATTTGAATTAATTCCTTTTTGTAAAAAATTTCATTTTTATTTTTCTTTAGTGTAAATTCGTTAATTTTAAATGCCCAAAATGCCCCCAAAGCATAAAAATAATCTCTTTTAAAATGGTCAAAATTTTTATTTTTCCTCCGACGGCGCCTAACGGCACCGTCGGGCCCCAAAAAATTATTTTTTCATAAAAATGGGCTCAAAATCTCAAAATTGGTCATTTTTTTTGGTGAAATTCTGTTAACAAATTTCATTTTAATTTGAAAAAATTTTCCCGGTGGCGCCTATCGGCGCCACCGGACACCAAAATCCCAATTTTTCTTAAAAAAATTAGTTTAAAATCTCTAAATTTGGTCTCTTTTATACAAAATCTGTTAACAAATCACATACAAAATTTCAAAAATTTTCCCGGCGGCGCCTATCGGCACCGCTGGCCCCCCAATTCTCAAAAGTTTTAAGGAAAAAGCACGCCGCAAAAACATTATTAATTTTTAAATTTTGAATAAAATTTTACAAAATGCTGATTTACAAAATTTTCATTTGACAGGCCTTCGTTTTTATGCTAATAAAATTTTGTTTTAAGTCGCTTTTCATGTTTTTATTGCGTTTCCTTCGCGCTACTATCAGTTTTAGAAAAAATCTTATTTTTGGGGTCCGAATCTTAGTTTTAGCCTCATCTGTCCTTATTTTGAAAATAAAAACTTGGCCGCCCTGATAATGACTGAAATTAAATTTTTCTCACAAAGCAGTGCCGGATTAAGCTGGGTTCATTGTGACAGATCTGAGAAAACGTTCATTGCCTCAGAATGTGAACAAACTTTTATTTTTGCATCACAATCTTAAAATTTATGATTTTGATTATGAATAAAATTTTTGGGAAAAAATTATTTTAAAATATCGAAAGCGTAATCCGAATCGCAATTAATCGGATTTTGGGCCATAATCGTAATCGGTTTTAAAACCGTATCGGATTTTTGGCCATAATCGGAATCGGCCATTTAATCGGAATCGGATTTTGTCTGCCTCGGCACATCCCTGATTTGTACATATATCAAAATTTTCACATATTATTTTTATGTATGTTTTATATATCTTACTACTAATTTTACAACTTCTTTTGCATATTTAAATTAATACATATTATTGAAGTCTTTAATAATTTATAAAAATATTTTAATTCATTTTTCAGCATTATGTCAAGAAACAATCAACAATATTAATCGCTTAGTGTACAATTTTATTGATTTATGCAACATAAATTCTATATTTTTTAGTATTTTTTATATATTTTGTATTTCTTATTTGCTTTTTCGCAACTTTTTCACATATTAAAAAAAGTACCCATTGTCTACGCATTTTTCACTTTTATATACAATTTCTTTAAAATTTATCTACAATCACCTTTTTCTAAATATTTTAATAAATAACTTTGCTGCATTTTTTACCTTTTTCAATCTTTTGAATTTACTGAAATACCGTAAAAATGCAAGAAAAGCACACCCATAAGTATTGACCAAAAAAACAAAAGAAAATACACCCTTAAGAATTGAAAAGACTCAAAATTAGATTCTATAAAAATTGGGTTTAAAAATTGTCTATTCTTAAAAAAAATTTATTAGAAAATGATATCAAAAAAATTCATGATGTGTTTACTACTTAAAAGAGTTAATAAACATTTTTTTTGACCGCTTTCTACGAGTTTTTTTTTTGTATATTTATGCAAATTTTGCGATTTCATTTATCTTTATTTAGTGTTTTTACGCTTTTTTGTGCCTAAAACACTAAATACTATTAACAATTTTAAAAATATTTTCTTTACGATTGTATTTTGTCAATAATTATACTATGAAATTTTCTTTTTCAGAAAAATTAATGAATTAAACAACAAATTGTTGATTTCCTCTTTTGTTTTAGCAATCGCGTTGCTCTTTCTAATGGCACTAAGCGAGTACCGCTCCATAAAAAACTCAAACAGTGATTTAGCAAAAAATTAAATTAAAATTGTATTCGCTTGACGCTAAATTGTGCAAGCTTTTGGCAATGCTTTTTATTGAGGGTATCCGGAATTTTTAATTACTTTTAAATTTGCTTTATAAATTTTTAGAATAGATTTTTTTTATTTCCCTCTTATTTAGATCACTTTTTTATTTATTTCAATTTACTTTAAGTAATTTAAATGTTTTTAAAAATATTTTTTATTTGTTAAACAATTTTCCATTTCTTTACTTAATTCTACTTTTACAACACAAATCAGAACAGTTCCGATAATGCTGGATCGCCTTATAATAATCAGAAATGTTCTGTTACGTTAAGGAATGTTCACCGGAATCAGACTGCTCCGGTTTTACATCATCAGTACAAAAAATAGTAGGTTAAACCGTTTGTGCTCGGTTTAATCGGGAACACAATTGGTTTAACCTACTATTTTTTGAGCCGGCGGTGTAAACCGGCACTATTCTGATTTTGAATGAACGTTCCGAAACGTACCAAAACATTTCTGAATATTCAGTTTTGACCCAGAAAAAACAGTACTGTTCTGATTAATGTTAAAAAATCAGAATAAAAATAATTAAATGAAAAATTGGTGGAAAAATAAAAAATATTTAAAAAAACATTTAAAATACTTAAAACAAATTGAAACAAATAAAAAAGTGATCTAAATAAGAGGGAAATAAATAAAAATAAATTCTAACAATTTATAAAGCAAATTTAAAAGAAATTAAAAATTCCAGATATAAAGAGGATTAAATAAAGCTAAATTTTGTGATTTAAATAAAAAAAAATTGTCAAATTTCGATTATTTTAAACCTCTTTCTGAAAGATAAATTTTAAAAAATCCAATATTATCTAAATTTTCGCGCCCGGAAAATCCGGTTTTCGCATAAATGCATTTTTGGCGCCATTAAAGAAACACAGTACCGGAGTCATAATTCACGGGTTTATATGAAAACCGGATAAACCGTGCACAAATATTATAAAAATTTGAGAACTTTATACAATTTTGGATTGTCGTAATTTTGCCGAACTTTTGAGCGCACGCGCGCCATATGTTTGATAAAATGTGACCAAAGCTGGAATGTATAAATTAAACAATATGACCATATATTTTTCCACTTTTGTAACGATCTAACCATTTCAAATTATTACATTGTTTAATAAAACTATTTTTATAAAATGTATAAAAAACTATTTTTTAAAATGTACTATTATTAATTTTATTTATTCCTTTAAAGATTACGGTTGCAATCAGAAAATTGTTTACAATAATATTTTTTAGCGCACTCAAAAGGTGCTAATGAATTGAAATTCAATTTCGGTGTTATTAAAAAGTTTAACTTCCTTGAATAAATTAAGAAAAAGTAGTCAACTTTATGAAATTTTTTGTGTAATTAAACTATTGTGAAAAATTTATGATTTTATTTGTTATTTCAGATTTGTTTACGGTTTATATGTTCATTTAAAATGACTCATATTTAAATTCATTTATTAATAGAAAAAGTATTGTCACTTAACAAATCAATATATTTTCGCCCGTTATTCAAAATTGCAGTCAAAAATCTTAATAAGTTTGCTGTTTACCAAAATCTTTTGAATATTTCGAATGATGCGTCTTATTACGAAAATTGTTAAGCAATAGCCACAATTCCTGATTTTAACATTCTTTATATTTACAACATAACTTAATTATTTATATTACAATTGTTCCACCTTTTATATTTTTATCCATAAAAACCATATACTTTGTTGAGCAATGTGATAAAAAAAGAGAAAAGGTATATAGCCGCTGTAATCTAAATTTTGCTTTAAAATATTTAATAAAAACCAAATCAGTCACATGCTTTTCAAATGTTCAATGCTTTTTCAGGTGTTGTTGATTAATTGCAAAAAAAGTGAGATTGGCGCCACACAAAACATTTTTTGTAAGCAAAATAGGTTATATGCAATTAAAATGTTCAATGCTTTGTCAGGTGTTGGTTAAATGCAACAAAAGCGCTGATTTGCTTCACACAAAACATTTTTTGTAAGCCAAAATTGGTCACATAATTTTAAAATGTTTAATGCTTTTTCAGGTGTTGGTTAATTGCAACAAAAGTGACGATGGGCACCACAAAAAAAACTTTTTGTAAACAAAAATTGAGCACATGCTTTTCAAATGTTCAATGCTTTTTCAGATGCTGGTTAATTGCAACAAACGCGATGATTGGCGTCACACAAAACTTTTAACGTAAGCAAAAGTTGGCACCTGCATTTCAAATGTTCATTGTTTTTTCAGGTGCTGTAATTTTGTCATCAAAAAATTGATGATGGGCGCCGCACAAAACATTTTTTGTGAGCAAAATTGGTCACATGCTCTTCAAATGTTCAATGCTTTTTCAGATGTTGATTAATTGAAACAAAAGTGATGGTTGGCGTCACACAAGACATTTTTTGTAAGCAAAATTGGTCACATAGTTTTCAAATGTTCATTGCTTTTTCAGGTGCTGTAATTTTGTCACCAAAAAATTGATGATGGGCGCCGCACAAAACATTTTTTGTAAGCAAAATAGGTTGCATGCTTTTCAAATGTTCAATGCTTTGTCAGGTGCTGGTTAATTGCAACAAAAGTGCTGATTGGCTTCACACAAAACATTTTTTGTAAGCAAAATTGGTCACATGCTTTTCAAATGTTCAATGCTTTTTCAGGTGTTGATTAATTGCAACAAAAGTGAGATTGGCGCACACAAAACATTTTTTGTAAGCAAAATAGGTTACATGCTTTTCAAATGTTCAATGCTTTGTCAGGTGCTGGTTAATTGCAACAAAAGCGCTGATTGGCTTCACACAAAACATTTTTTGTAAGCCAAAATTGGTCACATAATTTTAAAATGTTCAATGCTTTGTCAGGTGTTGGTTAATTGCAACAAAAGTGCTGATTGCCTTCACACAAAACACTTTTTTGTAAGCAAAATTGGTCACATGCTTTTTAAATGTTCAATGCTTTTTCAGGTGCTGTAGTTTTATCACCAAAAAATTGATGATGAAAAGAGCACGCATAATTTTATTGTAAGAAAAAAAAGACTTACTGGTCTCTTTAAATGCCCCAAATAATTTACAGGTGCTGCTTTTGCTACAAAGTTATTGATGCGCCAGAGCAAAAAAATTTTTTGTAAACAACTAACTTTTTTTGGTCCGTTAATTTTTTATTCTTTTTAAAGGTGCTGTGTTTTGTTTTTTGGTCCCGGATTGGACTGGAGCGAAAAAACTCCAAAAAAAACTTTTTATTTAAATTCTTTAATACTTGTGTTTAAATAATTGTCACAAGTTTTATTGGATTTGAATAAATTTGTTTATATTATTACATCATTTATTTATACTAAATTAAAAAATGATATTCTATCACAATATTATCTGCTTAAAATTCAAACCGTCTTTCCTTCCTTGCTTCCTTCCTTGCCTCCTCCTTCCTTCCTTCCTTCCTTGCCTCCTTCCTTCATTCCTTCCTTCCTTCCGTTCCCTTCCTTCCTTTCTTTTTCCTTTAAATGCTTTTTTTTTCCCATTCTTCTGTAATTTTTCGATTTTTAGATAAAAATGTCAAATCCTCCTAATTCTTCTCCTTATCATTTTCTAAAAGAATTCACTATCCCCTGGCAACCGCCATCAAGATCCCCATCGCCACTTCCTTGTCCTCATCAACCTCCTTCTACACCAACGGGCGCTACAACTCCCCCGGGTTGTGTTCCTCTTATAACCTGGCCTCCAGAGGACTGGTCACCTGAGGAATGTATGTCGACGAACAATTTAAATTTATTATGGCATTGTAAAATTAATATAGGTTCATCGACCCAGTACATGCCAGAAGGTCTAAAAATTGTCCAAACTGCTGTTGAGGACATTGTGCAACCAGTTCAAGAAATTGAACGGCAAAAAGGGTCAAAAATTAACTCATGTTAACTTTATTGAATCAAACGGTTTAGAAATGTTTCGCCAAAGCCACCTCCGGTCATTTTATTCTCAGAGCTTAAAAAAAAGCATGAGACTAAAAAAAGAAATGAAAGAAAGACCAAGTATGTATTGAAGATTAAACAACAAAAAACAATAACTTTTTAAGAAAAAAACTATTGGACCGTGCAGAAAAAGCTGAAAAGGAGGCAATTGAGAAAAAAAGAAAGGAGGAAACAAAAGAGTAATTTGCTATTTTTTAATTAGTAAAACAAAGATTAAAAAATGTTAAATTAAATAAAAGTTTTAAACGAATTAATATATTTCATCAAAAAATTAGTAAAATTTTTGTCTTAATAGAAAAAAACTTTTACACTTCTTGGGTAGAAAAATAAAATTCATTTAAATTATTTAAGAAAAATCTTTAAAAAAAGTATTATGATGTTTCTAAATTTAATCATGTATTTCCCATTGAAAAGGATCATGAGGATGCAGTGCGAATCAAAAAGCTATTCGCCAAGTCAAAATACTTCCCAAAATGAAGAAGTTAGCTTTGATTAAAAGTTTTTTTTAAAAAAAAAATATAGATCAAAGTCCATTACGAAAGACTACAAATAAATGAATTGGCAGAAAGCCAGCCAGAGGAAATTGAGAGCAGACAAAAAAGGCAATTAGTGATTATGTTAACAAAATAATTATATTTTTGAAAAAGTACATTTTTGGTTTTTGTAGTCAAACTCCTATCAAAGAAACTTTATCTGGACTGATCGTTTCTCCCAATCAATCTTTATTGGCTTCCATCGTCACAAAATGTTACAACGTCATTGGTGACGGAGATTGTTTTTATAGGTAAATCGTGTTTCGGTAACAATCGTGAAATAATTTTTAAGAGCTGTGTGTTATTCTTTGTTCGCCAGTGATGATTGTAAAAATTCTGATGCTCTTCGTCTAATGGCTAGCAAAACACTTTTGGCAATTGTCAACAACGCCAATTTTTATCCAAAACGCCGTCATGATTCCCACGCTGACTTCATTAAGCATTTGCGTACTGCATTTGTTGATGCTTCGAGCGTGTCAAATGGACAAGCACTAACAACATATGCCCGCAAAATTGAAACACCTGCCCGAGAGAAAGAAGACAACTTCTCTGGGTGGGCTACACTGGACGAAGCGCACATAATTTCAATTATGTTGCGACGGCCTGTTGTAATTGTACGACCTATTGCGGGTTCTGACTTTCTCATTGCAAATGGCATACCCCAATGGAATGACCAAAGCGAGCCACAAACACTCAACATATATTTTCCAGACGGAGAGTTAATGGTAGCCTATTTATTAAAAAATAAACCTTGAATACATAAAAAAAATTCAAGCTAAAAAAACGTGACATTGACCATGCGAATTTGTGCCACTTCACCGTTTTCCGCCGTGGAAAAAGGAACACAAGGGTTGAACGGATTGTTGCGAACCCCATTGTACTATGGTACAATGGGGTAAACCACTTCCAATGCATTTACTTTGTAAGAAATTAATTAGAAAAATTTATCATATATGACTTTTGAAGGAACCAATCCAACCGCACCACAGGAATGGAATTGAATTAATTGGCAGTGACACAATTGAAGTGCCTCCAGATTTTATCAGTTAAATATTAAAAGATACTAAGTTTAAAAATAGTAATGTTTGTTATTTGTTTAAGTAAATAATTTGCTAAGTTTGTTATATTTGTTATAACCAGTTAGTTAATACTATATATCTTTGCAAAATGTTACCCACAGAAAAGTCAGGTTAAGATTGCCATCTTCTGCTGAATAGGAGTGAAATACCTCCATGGAAAAACATTTTTTTGTGGCATAATTCCCTTGCATATGTTTATACAGTCATATGCTGGGTTTTATGCTACTAAATTCTGTAATTCCTCTACAAAAACTATTTTGTACGCCAAATATTCTATATTCCAGCAAATTTTGTAAACAATTTTTGCGCTGCATCTCAATTTTAAATCTTCTACAACAATATTATCGTCAGTGAAAAATATTTACTTTTTAAGCCACCACTTCCCATTTAAATTCCACTTTTAATAATAATATTTAACAAATTTTTTAAAACTACAAAAATATAATACTAATAGATAAATGCATCCCATATTTAATGATACTACAAAATTTTTTACACACTTCTCACAACATTTAATTTTCCACAATTGATATATTGTAATTTGCCTATGATCCTTTATATTTAAATATAAAATTTTGTCACTTTTAAGAGTTATAGTGTTTAATTGCAATTTCTAATATTTCTATTAGAGTAAATGCATCACGCATTTAATGAACTTAAATTATTTAGATAACTCTAAAATCTCTGCGACCAGTCCCCTATTATTGATCACCCCCCAATTGCTACTATGCCCCAAAAAACGCGTTTTTTGCCGGCAAAGGATGAGCAAACGGCGTTCTTTTACGCCAAACGTGGCTTCCAACGCGAGCGATCACCATCGCCGTGCGGTGGAGTTCGTGTGACGCCTTCGCCTGAGCGTTTGGTGCGTCCGACAGGCGTTGCTGTGCCTGAAAACACTGATTTGTCGGTGTTTAAGAAACCGATCCCGGTATACAGCTTTAGATGAAACCCGTTATATGTATGAAATATAACGTTATAGGGCCGCAACTGGGACGAAGATCGCCGAAAGCGTAACGAATTGCTTTCGGCGTACTCTTTTGTGCAAGATAGAGGGATTGCGGCGCAACTTCGTCGCCTCATTACCGAGATGAAGGTTTTCGCCGAGGAAGCGCAAAAAAATGTGGCCCATTCGCGGGGCGTTGGCATCGAAGTGCAAGGAAAAGTGAGGGACCCGTGGCCGGATGCACATTTTGATGCATGGTTACCGGTGACCAAAAAAAATCAATGGTTGCGCAGAAATTTGGAAGGGTAAATGTCCATTTTATAACGAGAAGTATTAAATGCTAATAATACTTGTATTTAGAATGCACCTTGACGCGCATTTTGACCGGAAACTTAGCAAAAAGGAGCGCAACCAGCGCATTCGCACCCAGCGCTGTGGACCGATTGTTGGTTTGGCTCCGGTATTACTAACTTTTTAATACTTAATTAAAATTATGTCCACCTTTATAGGTCAAAGAAAAGAATTTAGTGAATGAGTGTGCCAAAAAAATGCCGTTGAAATGTGAAAAAAAGAAAAATGAATGGATGACCGTGAAAAATGGAAAGGTAATATTAATTAATTCTCTGTTTACCTTACAATTTTTTA
>CP049708.1:17424006-17441722 GCA_004148225.2 Heterodera glycines | reverse complement strand
TTTTTGCTACAAGAATTTATGAATTTTAATCACATTTTTAGTTCTTTTCCGGAAAACGTTTTATGTTTTTGTTTTTCATTTTTCAGGAAAACACTTTCTGTTTGTGGTTTTTACTTTTCCAAAAAACACTTTCGGTTTGCGGTTTTGACTATTCCGGAAAACTATTTGTATTGTTCCGGAAAGCACTTCAATTTTTGCTTTACATTTTCCGGAAAAACACTTTCTGTTTTTGGTTAATTGAATAAAAAAACCGAAAAATACATTTTATTTCGTATATCCGGAAAAAATCCTTTAAAAGTTAACAAAACCGGAAAACAATTGTAGCTGCTTTCAGTAAAAAATCAGAGACACTCATTTCTTTGTGACAAATTTAAAAGTTTTAATTTTTTTCTAAAAAGGGGAATAACATCAAAACTATTACCAACAACACATTTCAATTTTAAATATTTTACCATTTTAAAGGCTTTTAACTGAAATTAAATGATTTTGAAGAGATTTTGAGAAAATTAGCCATAAATTTGAGATTTTGTTGTGGAATATATTTTTTTATATCCATGTTTTTTAATACCCCCTACTGATCAGCCATAAAACTTAGTTTTCAAATTTATCAATTTAACATTTTTGTATCTAATTAAAAACGCCATTTCTAATGACTTGGAAAATTAATGAGAAAATAATGAGGACAAGAATGGATTTGTTGAAAAAAATGAATTGTGTTTTCATAAAATCATCCAAAGAGACAATAGTTTTATGAACAGAAGTCGGTCTAAAATCACCAACTGTTTAATTTTAAATTAAAATCGCATGAAATCAATTTAAATTTAAAAAAAAAAATTTAAAAAAAAAATTGTGGATTGATCCAACCAAAAAAACACAACAACTATTTATTCATTCATCTGCTTCTCCGTCAATCTGTTCAAATCCCTTCTTTTTGCTCCACCGGACGAGCAGACGGAAACAGAATTGGGACACTCGGTGAACAAACTGCTTCAAAACGCGAGCAAGGTCCGCGGACAGTTGGTTATCCGTTTTGCACACAGTGAACTGCTCCAACAGCTCAATGACACCTGACGATGCCAGGGGAGGGGGGGGGGGGGGCGGCACATTATTACACAACGCACAAAGTGCAGCCAAATTTCATACAGTGGTGGAAAAAAGTCTTGACTCAAGATGATAAAATTTGTATAATTTTAAATTTCGACAGGAAATTTAGCTGATTATTTTTTGTTTATGTATATTTATTCACCCCGATATATGGGGGACGGGACGAAATCACGCCGCCGAAATCTCACCGCCGCAAATCTCGCCGCCGGAATCTCGCCGGCCGAAATCTTGCCGCAGAAATTTCAAAAAAAAAAATTCAAACTTAGAAATTTTTCAAGGAAAAAATTTTAGAAATTTTTTTTATAAGAAAATTCTAAAAAAAACTATTTGCTAAGTTTTTTTGAAAATTTTTCAAAAAAAAACAGTAAATTTTCATAAAATTTCAAAATAGTAATTGCTGAAAAATTTTTCAACAATTTTTTTATTTAAATTTTCTTATAAAAAAATTTTTCTAAGAATTTTTTCCTTGAAAAATTTCTAAGTTTGAAATTTTTTTTTTTAAATTTCTCCGGCGAGATTCCGGCCGGCGAGATTCCGGCGGCGAGATTTTGGCGGCGAGATTTCGGCGGCAAGATTAAGGGGTGCACCCGATATATGGGCCTTTCATATACCACAAAATCGTTTCATTCCGCTTTATCATTCTCGTGAATAAGTCTCCTAATCAGACCTTGCTCAAAAAAGGGGCGGAAAAAAGTCTTGACTCAAAACTGAAAAAACACCTTAGAGTTCATTTAAAAACCTGAAATAATTCATGCTAGCTTATCTTTTGATACTGATCTAAAAAGGCTTTTTACACCAACTTGATCAGATCACTCCTTCATGGTGCTCAGGAAAGTCTAAAATGGCTTGAAATTGGGAAAATTTTAGAAAAAATTTCTAGGGGGCTGGGAAAATTTTTCTGCAAATTTTTTGATTGGGCTACCAGAAAGAGCACAAAATTCTCTACCGAATTGCCTTTTGAAGTGTAGGGTTACGGCTTGCACATAAAAAGTAATACTTGGATTGAATTTGATGACGATAAAAATCCTTATTTTCTACCGTATTTCAAGGGAAAATGATCAAAAAATTGATCAATTTTGAGTTGTCCAATTTTCAACCCTTGAATAACTTTTTATGTACAAGCAATAGCACAACCATTAAGAAGCCAATTCGGCAGATAATTTTGTGCTCTTTCCAATTAACCTATTCAAAAATTCCCGGGAAATTTCACTAACTCCCTTGGAATTTTTTTCGAAAATTTTCCCAATTTCAAGCCATTTTTGACTTTCAAGATCACCATAAAGGAGTGATCTGATCAAGTTGGCATAAGAGACTTTTTTGATCAATAACAAAAGTTATATAAATAGGAATTTATTCAGAATTTTTTGTAGACTATTAAATACTTTTTCAAGTTTGAGTCAAGACTTTTTTCCGCCCCTTTTTTGCGCAAGGTCTGATTAGGAGACTTATTCACGAGAAAGATAAGGCGGAATGCAATGATTTTGTGACATATGAAAGGCCCATAAAATGGGGACAAATTGCATTCGAACAGCTTCAAAACCAAAGGCCGGTGGGCCATTGAAATTAAAATTTCGTCCCATTTTTCTCTCCCCCAAAATGCCAACCATTTTCCAGCCGTGCGGGCATGCCCAACTTGCGCAGCTGCGGTTCCATGGCGCCGTGCAAGTACGATTCCGGTTGCATTGGGCCGGCCGGCAGCAAAATGTCCGCCGAGGCGACGGCGCCCGCGTGGGCAAACTCCGCCTCGGTGTGCTCGTCGAAAAACTTTTGAAAATTTTTAGTTTTTTTCTAATGCGTGCAAATGCATTCCTTTTGCCGGGACGGAATTTAAACAATTAAAATTCAAAAATTAAAAAATTGTAAGGGCGGTTCAGCCTCGGTCATCTAAAAAATTCTAATTCACTGGATTTTTCGGGTTTGCTGTAAAGTTACGGTAATAAATTTGGTTTTCAGTGACATTTTTTTAAAAAACTTTAAACCAAATTTTCAAAAAAATTTCGTACCACGCGCCCAAATTGAATTTTTAGAAAACTTAGCCCCAAAAAACGAAAAAAAGTGAGGGCTTCGAATACCCCATATTTTCGAAATTTTTCGCCAAAATTGCCACCCAAAAATGAAAAAAAATGAATTTACAAAAACCCGAAATTGTCGTCCCTCCCCCGCCAACCTTTGCACGTACTTTGCCTTCACACTGGTGAACATCAGTCCGCTTTGGCCCCTCAAAAGTGCGCTCACTTTGTGCAATTCGTTCGCCTGAAAGGCAGCGCGTTATTTTTTGTAAATTTCTAATTAACGTCGGGGGGCGGGGGGGAGTAATTCATGAAAATTCCGATTTTAGTAGCATTCCAAAAACCCATCTGTTTGATATCATTTTTCAATTTATTGCTAAATATGAAAAGTCTATGGCGAAAAAAAGCGGATTTTTTTTTTCAAATTTAATTTTAAAAATTCCCTCCAATTTTGTCATTTTTTTTGGGTCGTGGAAAACGGCCAAATGCAGGCCTTGAAATTGGCGGACGGGGCTGCCACATTTGTGATTTCGACCACAAACATATTTTATGACCATTTTTTAGATGAAGGGAGGCGTAGGCATCAATTTAAAAAAACAATTTTTCATGGCATGTGTCCCGTTGAAAATGGACGCTTTTCGATGGCTTGTAAAGTCTCTGCTTTTTAGTTTGGCTTTCCTCTCCAACCTGTTCATCCTGTGCCGATTTGCCCAATGCCACGGCCATCAAATGTTTTTTGCGAAGAAAATCCGCGAATTCTGCTTGAAAAGTTGGCGGACCTTTGAGAAAATAAAAATTACACAAAATTTTTTTGAAAATTTTTTGAAAACAAACTTAGCAATTCATCATTAAATTTTGAAAAAATCGCTACAAAATTTTTCAAAATTTTTTTTCTTCAAATTTCATAAAGAACATTTTTTCTAAGAATTTTCTCTTGAAAAATTTCAGTTTGAAAGTTTTTAAAACAAATTTTTATTGGCGGCATTTCGGCCGGCGAAGTTTTGTCCTGCCCGACCACAGCCCAATTTTTTGAGTATAAAATTTAAAAAAAAAACTTTTCCGAAATTTTTGGCCGGAACATTTTTTGAACTCAGCGAAATTTTGTTAGATTTTGCAGGTAAATAGAGAACATACTAGAGATGCTGAACAATAATAAATCGGTTCACAAAAGAAAGTATTGTAAGAGGAGGTATACCCAAAAACCGTCCCCATCCTGGCATTTATGCCTCACCCCCTCCAAAACCATTTATGACAAAAAAAAAAACGCATTTTCAAAACTTATACCTCTGACAACATCGCAGAGCGCAAATTGTCCGTCGAAGACACACAAATGTTTGTACTGCTCAACACATTCTCTGACCTGAATTTTATTTTGTTAGATTTTTTCAAAAAAAAAATTTTTTCCCCACATCAATCACAATGTTTTCTTTGCCCTGGCGGCTCTTCTTCTTCACTTTTGTAAGAGAAACTGAAAGAAAAAACAAATTCAAAAAATATGGAAATCACATTTGGCATAAGAACAAATTGCTGACCAACTCTGTCACGCTTCGATTTTGGCATTTGCGAAAGTGCGGAAAATGGAGCAAAAAAAAAGTTGAAATTGAAATACAATAGCCCTGAAAATGCTTACAAATTAACGTCGGAACAATAAAGTAATTTTTAGAGCAAGGTACTACAACAAAAAAAACATGGAACGGCATTGATGGAAAAAACTAAAAAAGCAGCACATTTGTGCCTATACAAAATTGCTCATAACGCCAAATAGCGCAATTGGCGTAATTTTTTGCCCGCTAATTCAAACAACACACTGGCAAATGCCTTTTTTGCATTGTTTATTTTGATCAGCCATAACTCGCTTCATCTCCAACTTTTTTTTAAGTCTCGGTCTTCGAGTCTCGGTCTCGCGTTTTTATGTCTCGTCTCAATTTTCGAGACTCGCGACCGAGACTTTTTTACACCCCTAATGATTTGATTTTTAAACATAACAAATAGATCGGAATTGAACATATATGAACTCTAAATTACTGACGTCATGCCAATTAAATCCAAAAGAAATAAATGCTTTTTTTATTCATTACATGTTCGTGTTATATTTTCCGTAATTTTTATTTTTCAGTGTAATGGGCCCAGAAAATTTTCAAATTGAAAATGAGCAAAGCGAAGAATATTTGCTTTTATTAGTAAATTATTACTATATATAAGATTTTTATTCCTTTTAAAAATGGCATAAATCTGAAAAATTCTTAAATTAAAATGCAATGATTTTTAAAATTTTTTTACTGTTATTAGCTTCGGACCAAAATTCATTTAAAACAAGTTTTAAATGCTAAACTAGTGAGTTTGCAAAGTGAAAATACGAAAACAACTTTGCTTTTTTGAAAAGGTAAAATATAAATCTTTTCTAGCAAGCACACCACAATTAAAATTTAATATTTTCTAATTTTCTACAAAAAAATTCAATTTTTTTGTTGATCGTAAAGTTGCAAAATCTTCCAGCATGCCCTCAGACATTGCATTTGTGTTTATTAAACGGACGAATTTTCAACATTAAAACATTAAGTGGCCAGAATAAAGAAAAATTACAAAATTATACAATTTTTAAAAAATGGTTTTTAATTGCATTTTAAAAATATTCTTTTTTTAAATTTAATTATCGACAATATTTTTGGTCAGTAGCAAGGAATTTATACACAAAAATATCTTTTCTTTCAATTAAGTAGGATTTTCTTATTTCGATTTTTACACTTATAAAAAATTATAATTATTTGTTTAATAAAGAAATATTTTGATAATTCTTTAAAAAAATGAAATTACTTCTTCAATCATTTTTCATTTTATTTATAATTGTCAAAATTAAACAAATTGAAACAGCTAATGAAACGTTAAAACAAAAGTCATATACCATAAATTTGATTGTAGGACCACCTCTGATCGGTCTTGCTAAAATTCTTAATTTTTATAATTACAAATTTATTTAATTTTTCAATAAATCATACTCAACATATTTTCATTAAACCAAAATCAATGCAGTTTTTCCATCCCCCCCCCCCCCGCCTCTTTCGTCTCTTTCCCGTTGACTCGCAACCACCACAAAAATTCATTTCCATCGCCTTTCACTGTTCCCCAGTTATTTTTTTCGACAAAAGCAAAAGGCGATGACCACGACGAAATAGCAATAAATTAGCCATTCATTATTGATTTGGTTAAAAATGCGAATTTTCAATATTTAACAGCAACCAATTTTCCCCGTTTCGTTGGCACTTATCCCATCCCATTTTTTATCAACTCAAAAGGACTCAAATATTTGCTTAAAAATAATTTTAGCAATTTTTTATGGACAATTTTTGGCATTTCATTAATTTATCAATTCACAAGGTCCATATTTCTGGCTTAATTGACACAGTTAACACACAATTTGTCAATTTGACTTAAATTTGTATTATTTAATAAAACTTTTGTCTGTTAGATTCCGTTCTTTTACATTGTGCAAATTTCGCAAAAAATTTTTCCATTTTTGAACATATAAATAAAACGTACTTTTAAATGCAAAAAACAAAAATTTTTATTTTCCGTCCTCGCTCTCCTCTCCCCTCTGCCTCGCACCGACCCTTTTTCATTGTGATTCACCACCCATTTCTCTGTTGCTGCATCACAAATGAATTTTGCAGCAGCAAAATGCGAATGGAAAAAGCGGCGATGAGAACCCTCTTCCAATTTGCCATACAATATTGATTCCGGGTTCAAAGAAAATTTAATGCGCTTTTAATTAAATTACAAATTTTTAAGTCAAAAAACAGTGCAAAAGAAAATTTTTTTAACATTTGACTTTAGCAAAATTAAATCGAATTTATTTACTGTAAAAAATCGTTTAACTTTTTACCTACACAATTCAATCATTATAATATTAATGGGAAAATTTGGTTGGCTTGATTAAAACCAAGCATTTTAAATCATATTTGTACATCAATATTTTCTAAATAAATACATAATTTATAAATTTTAATTAAATTTATACCCATTTTTAATTTCTAAAAAAGAATTTAACAAAAAAAAACAAACAAAGTTAAACAAAAAAACATTAGATTTTTACTGTTCTTTTATGAATTTTTAAAAGTCATTAATTCCATCTACACTTCATTATTACTCTTGCACAATTACTTTATCAATAGCCCTCTGAAATGAATTGAATTAGGCCGACGGCCACAAACCTTCTCAGCTTTTTTGACCAGTTCACACTGAGCCCAATGTTCCACATATCACCCCATTTTTGCAATCAATTAGTAATTAATTAAAAATCGATTTATAAACAACCATTTTTGCATCACAATAATTATTTATTTATTTAATTTTGCTGTTTTTTGGTTTTGTATAAACAAAAACAAAATTTACATTACTGATTTACATTTTCCCAAAAAACATTTTTAATATATTTGTTTGTGTTTTACACAAAACTTTTATGTTTTTAAAATATTTTTCCGCAAATAAATTCCTAATAAGGTTTGTACTTTTCCGGACAACTATTTCTGCTTTTACTTCAAAATTCCACCGGAAATTTTTTCCTCTTTTTGGTTTCGTATTAAACATCAAAACAATTCCAATTTTGGGTTCAAAGTTTCCCAAAACCTTTATTTATTTAATTTTTTTGTTTTCACAAAACTATTTCTGTTATTGAACAGAGGCTACCGCCAAAACGTTGGCGCAAAAACGACACAGTCCCGTCTGGCTGTACCATTGCTAAAATTAAACCATTTTGAATATTTGTGATTTTTTATACGCTTTAAGCATCGCTTTTTAAAAAACTTTTATTAAATTTCCTTTTCAATTTTACATCCCATTGCCCTCTTAGCTCCGCTTAATCCCAACTCATTCGACCACGCTAATGCATCCCCCTCCGCTGCTGGTGGATTGTCCATTTCCGACTTTGTCGCACAGCTTCCGCCCACCTCTCCGCTTCTCGTGCACATTACGGTCCTTTTTTTGCTAATTGCCGCCACATTCTAACAGCCATTTAAATTAGCCTTTATTATTTAAATTTTCAGGAAATTTCTCAAATTTTGCCGAGGCCGTTCGGTGTGCGCCATGCCTTGGACATTCCGCCGTTGCCCAGGCCGCTGAAGCACAGCAACAATGGCGTACACTGCAAACGTCAACACTGATGATTTCCATGGCACACTTCCGAAGATCAACTCGAATCATTCATCGCCAACAAAATTGGTGGAAAATTTTTTTTACTTAAAATGAATTTACACATATACTTTTTCCATTCATTATTTTCAAATTATATAATTAAAAATAAATTGCAAAATATTTTTCAAATTTTTCTGCAATTATAACAAAAAATTATTAAAATAATATTTTAGTTTATTTTATGATTTTTTTAAAATTGACAATGTAATGATCACTAAAAATAATAATTAATAACAAATAAATTTAAATATTTAATTAACACAAATTAATTAATTAATAAATTTTATTTTTTTTAAAACATTTAAT
This sequence comes from Heterodera glycines, assembly GCA_004148225.2. NCBI lineage: Eukaryota > Metazoa > Nematoda > Chromadorea > Rhabditida > Heteroderidae > Heterodera > Heterodera glycines. The sequence continues at coordinate 17,433,116 of CP049708.1, read as the reverse complement.
TTTGCCCAATTGATCAGAGTTTTCAAGCCGCCGCGTAATTACCCGCGCCCGTTGCAGGACAATATGGTGTTCCCGGTGATCTTCCTGATCGGTTGCATTTTCCTCGTCGCGTTCCCTATGTATGTAAAAATTCAATTTATATTTATTTAAATATTTTAATTTTACATTTTTATTTACTATTTTTTGTAGAGGGTTACATGTTTTCAAACTTAAAACAACTAATTGAATTTTGGTTTTATTTTGAAGCTTAAATTTTGGTTATATTTTACTTTTTGGTTTTTTGAAAGAGACTCATTTTAAAATAGTTTTATCACTTGTAGACCACGGCTGGTCAAAACCAAAAAAAAATCCCTTACACATCAAAAACCTAAAGCAAAAGATATTTTCACAATTTATTTTTTTTGTTTTTTGTATAGCAAAATTTGATGGTGGAAAATAAATTTACCAAAAAATGGCTAACATTATTTGCTGTTTGCGCGCTTATATAAATATTGTAATTTTAGCTCAAAACTATAAAATAGTCTTGGTAATATTTTAAATGTTTTGATAGTGTCTATTATCCTTTTCACAAAAAAAATAGATGAGAAACATATTATGGCCAAAAAACCTCAAAAATTGCATTTTTCTGGCCATTTTGCATCACCGAGCCATATCTCTTTTTAAAGCAAATATATTTTTTTATTTTGCTTTTTCACAAAACAGTTTCTGTTTTTGACTTTTGCTGTTTCACAAAACAATTTCTGTTTTTAACTTTTGCTTTTCGACAAAACAATTTCTGTTTTGTACTTAAATATTTTTGGCGAATTTATTGGCAAATCATTTTTAAAAAATTGGTTAGCCTAAGCAATTAAAATTACTTTTTTAAAAACAATTTTAAAAATTGCCCCATTTTTTGTCAGCATTTGCCTTTGCCACGTGTTGTTCGTCACTTCCACCTTTGGCGTCTGCACTTTTTTGTCCAAAGATGTGGCTTTTGTGTCACTGATGTGAGTTCTAAACCAATTCACGGAATTTGGGATTGCTTTTTAGTGGCATAAAAATGCCTTTCTCCCCACAACAAAATTTGGGTTTGGCACCGGCCGACGCTAACACTTTTGCATTTTTAAAGTCCATTTTTTTGGTTTTTTTATGATTTTAAAATTATAGTACGATGTAAATTTTTGCACATTTTTTATTTATCAATGCAGAAATTAAAAAATAGAAAACCATCGATCTTTTGGAGATTTTTTTGGCAATACCTTTAAATTAAAATGAGTTTTTCATGTTAAAGATATGAGCTGGCATTAACAAACCAATACAACCAAAAAAGATAACATAAAAAATGCCATTTCTGAGCCGAGAAAAAAAATTGTACGACCAATTTTGAGCATTTTTTGGGTTAAATTTTGCAAACGGATTTAAATGATTTTGGCAAAATTTGTTGGCAAATAATTTTACCAAAAAAATGGATAACCTAATCAATTTAAATTAATTTTTAAAAAACAAACTTAAAAATTGCCCCATTTTTTACAAGCAAATGCCTTTGCCCTATGCTGTTCGTCACTTCCATCTTTGGCATCTGCTCAATAACAGGATAAAATAGCTGAAAGAAGCGCACCAAAGAACAAAGCGCAATTGAAAAAGGTCCTTCCAATATTTTATGGATGGAATTCCGATTCACAATTTTAATGGATTTTTTACTATTGAAACCTATTAAAAAATTCGAAAGAATTATTTTAAAAAAATCCCTTTTCCAAATTGCAATTTGTAAAATTTTTAGGGCCAAAAAACCAATTTAAATATAAACCTAAGAATTCTGTTTCCGAAAAAATTTGGTGCTTCGGAATGCCATCCCTTAATAATCAATTGGGATGCAATTTTTAGGCAAATAAGTTCACAAAGTTTTAAAAAATGGAATTTTCAAGAGCACTTTTATATTTAACAGAATGACTTGAAATTGTAAAGCAAAACAGCTTATCATAAGGACTTTCTGTTTACTAAAAATTTTATTCTAACAAAAATTTTTGAACAATCGCTTTTGAAATTATAAAATTTGACGTGAAAAACATTACAATGAAATTTAAAGTTTTAAAATGTGAATTTATTTAAAAAAAATTAAATGTATTTTTAAAATTCATGTAATTTATTTGCCAAAAAATTTGCACCTCTTATAATTAAAATTAATCACTAATATTATTTATTTTATTTATTAACTTATATAAAAAACTAACAATATTAGGGTTAAAATTTTAATTATAAGCATAGACATTAAAAAAGGAATTGTACTTTTCTTAACTAAAAAAAAGTACATAACATGTGTAAAACGGCAAGCAATAAGCAGGGTTCAACGGACATCTTTTGATGCAGCCGAGCAACCGGCTATTGTGAACCGGTGTACATTTAGGGCAAAAATGAAAATAGGTAAGAAAAATATAAATTAAAATTGTGTCATTTAATACAATTGAAGTATTAATAGGAAAAATTAATAATAATAAAATAAAATATATATATATATATTAAAAAATTATTAATCTTATTATAATTATCTTATCAAGCTATAAATAATTAAGGCGAAAAAATCTATTTACCATGTTTGGCGTTGGATGGAATGATCATATATCAATACTCATTATTTAAATTCGTATAAAGTCATTTATATCATTAATTAAGTTATATTATTAATCAATGCTTTTAATACATGAATGTATAAAAAAATGTGAATATATAAAATATGTTATTGGGTGAAAAAAAGTTTCTTAAATATTTGTATTTACAATTAATTATAAACCATCCATTTTAATTGATTTTCTCAGAGTTGCTCCAAAAAATCTCTTATAAAAAATATATGAAGAACTTTTTCACCCAGTATTTTAATAATATTTACACAATTCAAATTTACTTTATTATTTATTTGCTGCATATTTTGTATTTATTCATCTTTTTTATTAAAAAATTGACATTGATAAATTTAACGAAATTTCAGAACAAAAAAATTATGTTTTAAATGTCCCTCAAATCTGTTTTTTTTTTAAAATGTAAAACATTGATTTAAAAAAATAAAAAAACTTATTATTAGGGCGTGTAATTATATGGAAATCCATATTTTTTTCCTGGACTGTGGAAGGCCTGAAACGCACGAAAAACATGTTTTTAGCTTGGTTTGAAGCTTCTAGGATGGATTTCTATATCCATATTTTCCATATTTTTCCATATTTCGCGATTTATGTCCATATTTCCATATTTTCCATATTTTGGCATTTTGGTCCATATTTTATGTCCATATTTTGGCATTTTTCAAAAAAACCTCTATTAGAACGGCCCCCAGCAGCTAAATTAGCCTTTTGAGCCCAAAACCCGAAAAATTTTTCAAAAAATCATTTTTTCGCCAAAATTTCTCGAGAATATTGAATAAATTTAAATTTTCTTAAAATTAATAAATTATGTCAAAAATAAGCAAAAAAGCGAAAATTTCGCTTTTGTTGTTGATTTTGCGCTAAAAAAATTAATAAATTTTAGCTTTTATGTTTTTTTTCTTTTAAAATGATTGCACAGAATTGCCGAAAAAATTCGAGACCAATTTCCGAATTTGGAAATGTATCTCATATGCAATTTCAACCAATAAATTTGAAGAAATTTTACATTCAATTTGAAAAATTTATGTCCATATTTTGACATTTTTGCCATTTATGTCCATATTTCGCGATTTTTGCCATTTTATGTCCATATTTTGCGATTTTTGGTCCATATTTTATGGCCATATTTCGCGATTTTATATCCATATAATTACACGCCCTACTTATTATACACACTTAAATTTATTGTGTCATTTGAGATTTTTTACAGATTATCAAAAAAGCATAAAAAATAACAATTTACAATAATATATATATGTTGGATATTTTAAAACATAATTCAACATATATTTGTTTTATATCAGGGCTGCCAAGTGTCCTTTTTTTAAAGATTTGTCCTTTTTTGGAGAGGCCGGATCTTAAAAATTTAAAATGTCCTTTTTTTAAAGATTGCCCTTTATTTTAGGCTTCCCCAAACTTTTTAAATTTTTTGTGCTTAATGATTTATTTCGCTGATAAAAATGCTACAAAAACTCCCAATTTCAAAAATTTTTCCCGGCGGCGCTTTTCGGCACCGCCGGCCCCCAAAAACTTATTTTTTGTTTTCTTAAGAAAATGGCTTAAAACCGTAAAAATTGGTCATTTTTGGTGAAAATCTGTTAACAAATAGTGTAACTGCTCAAACACAATTTTACAATTTTCTGAAATTTTTTTTCCTAAAAAATCACAAAATTTGGACAATTTTTGGGCAAAATCTGTTAACCAATTGCTTCAAATTTTCCAAAAAAAATTCCCCGGCGGCGCCTATCGGCACCGCCTTCCCCCCCCCCCCTATCTCCAAAAGTTTTTAAAGAAAAGCGCGCCTCCAAAAAAGCGATTTTAAAAAACAAAAATGCGTCTCCTGGCTAAAAATCGCAAAACTTGTCATTTTTTAGACAAAATATGTTAGCAAATCGCATTTAAATATTACAAAAATTTCTCGGGAGCACCTATCGGCACCGCCGGCCTCATATACTCTACTTTCTTTTTTTGGAAAAAACGCGCCGCAAAAAAAAACATTTTTATTGATTTTTTAAATTTTGAGTAAAATTTTCTTGGCGCTCCATTGAACGGACAGATTGAAACCCTTAAAATTCTGGTAATTGCATTCAGTTTTAGATTAAAAAATAACAAAATGTAATGCTTTTTAACTGTTTTTACAAGGTAACAATCAATTTTTTCAAAAAATCTTTTTTTTGGGGTCCAAATCTTTGTTTTAGCCTCGTTTGTCCTTTTTTTGAAAAAAAAAACTTGGCAGCCCTGTTTTATATGCATTTTTATTGACAAGGCCATAGCCAAATTTCGATGCTGCCAACATCCACCAAACAAGATGAAAATCTGTGTGAAACTTTAATTCTCCATAATTAGTGATTTTCTATTTAATTACATATGATATTAAAATACAATTCATAGTGTTGTAATAAATTCGTGTAGATGCAAATTTTTTATCTTTTTTATTACCGTTTTTGTAATCTAAATTTTTAATGAAATACTTAATTCATTTTGCTTTGTGATCAAAAAACAGAGTAATACATTTGTACATATATAAAAAATTTCACCTAATATTTTTATGTATGTTTTATCTATCTTACTACTAATTTTACAACTTTTGTTGCATAATTAAATTAATACATATTATTGAATTCTTTAATAATTTCAAAAAATTTTTTAATTCAGAATTCAGCATTATATCAAGAAACAATCACCAATATTAATCGCTTAGTGCACATTTTTATTGATTTATGCAATATTAATTCATATACTTTTTAGTATTTTTTATATATTTTGTATTTCTTATTTGATTTTTCTCAACTTTTTCACATATTAAAAAAGTACCCATTGCCTACGCATTTTTCACTTTTATATACAATTTATTTAAAATTTATTTACCATCACCTTTTTTAAATATTTTAATAAATAACTTTGCTGCATTTTTTACCTTTTTCAATCTTTTGAATTTACTGAAATACCGTAAAAATGCAAGAAAAGCACAACCATAAGTATCGACCAAAAAAACAAAAGAAAATACACCCTTAAGAATTGAAAAGTCTCAAAATTAGATTCTATAAAAATTGGGTTTAAAAATTGTCTATTCTGAAAAAAAATTATTAAAAAATGATACCAAAAAAAATCATGATGTGATTACTACTTAAAAGAGTTAATAAACAGTTTTTTTAACCGTTTTCTACGTGTTTTTTTTTGTATATTTGTGTCAATTTTGCAATTTTATTTATCTTTATTTACTGTTTTTTACGCTTTTTTGTGCCTAAAACACTAAATCCTATTAACATTTTTAAAAAAATTATCTTTATTATTGTATTTTGTCAATAATTATACTATGAAATTTCCTTTTTTCTGAAAATTAATGAAGTGAATAACAAATTGTTGATTTCCTCTTTTGTTTTAGCAATCGCGTTGCTCTTTCTAATGGTACTAAGCGAGTACCGCTCCATAAAAAACTCAAACAGTGATTAAGCAAAAAAATAAATAAAAATTGTATTCGCTTGACGCTAAATTGTGCAAGCTTTTGGCAATGCTTTTTATGGAGGGTATCCGGAATTTTTAATTACCTTTTAAATTTGCTTTATAAATTTTTAGAATATATTTATTTATTTCCCTCTTATTTAGATCACTTTTTTATTTATTTCAATTTACTTCAAGTAATTTAAATGTTTTTAAAAATATTTTTTAATTGTTAAACAATTTTCATTTCTTTACTTAATTCTACTACTACAACACAAATCAGAACAGTTCTGATAATGCTGGATCACCTTAGAATAATCAAAAATGTTCTGTTACGTTCCGGAATGTTCACCGGAATCAGAACTGCTCCGGTTTTACATCATCAGTTCAAAAATTAGTAGGTTAAACCGTATGTGCAAGGCTTAATCGGAGTCACAATCGGTTTAACCTACTATTTTTTGAGCCGGCGGTGTAAACCGGAACAATTCTGATTTTGAATGAACGTTCCGGAACGTACCAAAACATTTCTGATTATTCTGTTTTGACCCAGAATAATCAGAACTGTTCTGATTTTTGTTAGAAAAGCAGAATTAAATAAACCGTGCACAAAAAATTATAAAAATTTGAGAACTTTATACAATTTTGGATTTTCGTAATTTTGCGCACGCGTGCCATATGTTTGATAAAATGTGACCAAACCTGGAATGTATAAATTAAACAATATGACCATATATTTTCCACTTTTGTAACGCTCTAACCATTTCAAATTATTACATTGTTTAATAAAACTATTTTTATAAAATGTATAAAAAACTATTTTTTTAAAATGTACTATTATTAATTTTATTTATTCCTTTAAATATTACGGTTGCAATCAGAAAATTGTTTACAATAATATTTTTTAGCGCACTCAAAAGGTGGTAATGAATTGAAATTCAACATAAATAGTGAAAATAGAACAGAAAATGAAATATTTGTACAATTAATAGTAGGTTTCAAGCCACGTCCTCCGCCGGATAAAAATTTCGGTGTTATTAAAAAGTTTAACTTCCTTGAATAAATTAAGAAAAAGTAGTCAACTTTATGAAATTTAATGTGTAACTAAACTATTGTGAAAAATTTATGATTTTATTTGTTATTTCATATTTGTTTACGGTTTACATGTTCATTTAAAATGACTCATATTTAAATTCATTTATTAATAAAAAAGTATTGTCACTTAACAAATCAATATATTTTCGCCCGTTATTCAAAATTCCAGTCAAAAATCTTAATAAGTTTGCTGTTTACCCAAAATCTTTTGAATATTTTGCATGATGCGTCTTATTACGAAAATTGTTAAGCAACAGCCACAATTCCTGATTTTATTATTCTTTATATTTACAACATAACTTAATTATTTATATTATAATTGTTCCACCTTTTATATTTTTATCCATAAAAACCATATACTTTGTTGAGCAATGTGATAAAAAAAAGAGAAAAGGTATATAGCCGCTGTAATCTTAATTTTGCTTTAAAATATTTAATAAAACTTATTAATTAAACTTATTTAATAAAATTGTTGTGAACTTTAAATTACAATTAAATTAAGCATTAAATGACACAATTTATCTGGTAATAAATAATCAACTATTTAATTTTTTAGCTTTAGATATGCGCTTTTACACAAAACATTTTTTGTAAGCCAAATCAGTCACATGCTTTTCAAATGTTCAATGCTTTTTCAGGTGTTGATTAATTGCAACAAAAGTGAGATTGGCGCCACACAAAACATTTTTTGTAAGCAAAATAGGTTATATGCAATTAAAATGTTCAATGCTTTGTCAGGTGTTGGTTAAATGCAACAAAAGTGCTGATTGGCTTCACACAAAACATTTTTTGTAAGCCAAAATTGGTCACATAATTTTAAAATGTTTAATGCTTTTTCAGTGTTGTTAATTGAAACAAAAGTGACGATGGCGCACACAAAATTTTTTGTAAGCAAAATTGGTCACATATTTCAAATGTTCATTGCTTTTTCAGGTGTTGATTAATTGAAAAAAATTGATGGTTGGCCGCACAAAACATTTTTTGTAAGCAAAATTGTCACATGTTTTCAAATGTTCATGCTTTTTCAGGTGCTGTTAATTGTCACCAAAAAATTAATGATGGGGCCGCACAAAACATTTTTTGTAAGCAAAATTGGTCACATGCTTTTCAAATGTTCAATGCTTTTCAGGTTGCTGGTTAATTGCAACAAAAGTGAGATTGGCGCACACAAAACATTTTTTGTAAGCAAAATAGGTTACATGCTTTTCAAATGTTCAATGCTTTGTCAGGTGTTGTTAATTGCAACAAAAGTGAGATTGGCGCACACAAAACATTTTTTGTAAGCAAAATGGTTACATTTTTAAAATGTTCAATGCTTTGTCAGGTGTTGGTTAATTGCAACAAAAGTGAGATTGCGCACACAAAACATTTTTTGTAAGCAAAATTGGTCACATGCTTTTAAATGTTCAATGCTTTTTCAGGTGCTGTAGTTTTATCACCAAAAAATTGATGATGAAAAGAGCACGCATAATTTTATTGTAAGAAAAAAAAGACTTACTGGTCTCTTTAAATGCCCCAAATAATTTACAGGTGCTGCTTTTGCTACAAAGTTATTGATGCGCCAGAGCAAAAAAATTTTTTGTAAACAACTAACTTTTTTTGGTCCGTTAATTATTTATTCTTTTTAAAGGTGCTGTGTTTTGTTTTTTGGTCCCGGATTGGACTGGAGCGAAAAAACTCCAAAAAAACTTTTTATTTAAATTCTTTAATACTTGTGTTTAAATAATTGTCACAAGTTTTATTGGATTTGAATAAATTTGTTTATATTATTACATCATTTATTTATACTAAATTAAAAAATGATATTCTATCACAATATTATCTGCTTGAAATTCAAACCGTCTTTCCTTCCTTGCTTCCTTCCTTGCCTCCTCCTTCCTTCCTTCCTTCCTTCCTTGCCTCCTTCCTTCATTCCTTCCTTCCTTCCTTCCTTCCGTTCCCTTCCTTCCTTTCTTTTTTTAAAGC
>CP049708.1:17406092-17421932 GCA_004148225.2 Heterodera glycines | reverse complement strand
GTTTCTTAATCTGAAAGGGATAGAGAGGGGAGAGGAAGGCGGGGGGGTTGAAAAGAGGAAGGGAAGATGGGAAACGGATCAAATTGAGTTAAAATATTGTAAATTGCTGTTACAGCCATGGGGTTTCCATTCTGATTAGCAGATTTATCAAAAGAGTGGAAAATGGATTTGTTATTTCAACCAATCATAAATGAGTGGATTTAGGTTTGAACAATCTTTCCGATCAGAGGCAAGACATTGAATTGGCGATTAATGGCATTTTGATTATTCAAAGCCTCATTTAAGCACACACAATTTTATTACAATTTAAAATAAATTCATGGTCGAATCGGTGAAAAAATGAGAAATAAATAAACAGTGTAAAATAAATATCTTTTAATTATTTGAGGTCAGAGGCGTCATTTAGGCATAATTTTCCGGCCTAATCAAACCTTCCTTTCTTATGCGGCGGCTGCTGTTTGTGGTCATTTCTTGGCTTTGTCTCCGACCAACGACTGTGACTTGGGCGGGACACCGGGAAATTTTTTCCTCCCGAATTCGAATTTGCATTTTCCAGCCTTCCGAATTTAACCGGGACCACTACAGACCGCATTTTCTCCACTTTTTCGGTATTCTGACCCTCCGGCGCAAACGAATATGGCCCTTTTTTTACCGGAACTTCCAGACCGAACACTTCTTTTAAATGCTTAAGTGTTGCAGTGACACCTGAGAATTTCAATCGGCCCCGCTCATCCACATATCGTTTCTCCTCTTGATTTCCCCACATCGTGACTTCAATGATTGACCGAAATCCCTTCATTAAGCAAAGGTCTTCTTTTGGTACCGTCTCCACCAGCATTTTTAGGAATTCTTCATGCTTAACAGCCTTTTGCCGATAAAATGGGGGCGGAACGACCCAAATTTTTATGGCAAATTGTCCAAGGTGTGTGAGCAGTTTTTTGACAGCCTTTTCACACCATTCCAATGGAGTGTCAATGTCCAAGTCGGAAGTGCCAACACATACAATCACTTCTTTCACTTCCCGTCCAAAGGCCGTCTTTCCCAATAAATCACTTAATCCAATGCATTTTTCAGCCAGGATTATTTCCGCTTCACATCTCTTTCCAATTTCTTCGGCTATTCTGTCCCCTGCGATGATGTGCGGAGTTCGGATCGTTCGGTGTAATCCGTGAATTTTTACGGCGCGGATATTCTCGAATGCCTTCGCAATTTCGGTGCCAAATTTTTCCAATGGCCCTGGTGGTATTTCGAAAATGATCGGCCTGAATTTCGATGCCTTCAGTTCTGGAAAAGCTTTGCTGCAGTTATTCAGCCATTTTTCCAGGGTTTCTTCAATTCCACGAATTGTCCTCTCCGCTCTGAGACGAATCGAATCAGTGCCGTAGGGTCTCTGTCTTTTTTGGATGCCCATTCCCTTAATTGGCCATGGAGGACATCGGAGGCAAAGTGAAGGCAGATGAGCTCGCTGAGCTTTAAAATTGGCAACCGACGGGGAGGGTCATTGCTTGGAAAATCCTTAAAAATTTTGCCAAGCGTAATCCGGCAGCAATTGGCGTGTCCTTCTCCGTTGCATTCGGTCGCCATAAAATGGCACTGTTTGGCGTCGGCTCTGAATTATAACAATTTTTTAAACTGATCAAATTAATCCGAATTCGATTGTTATTCTGGTCATTGATCACTAAATCCGAAAATGGGTTTTCTAAGAGTTTTTTGCGCTGTTGCCTGGGTAAAAACACTTTGTCGGGGATTTCTTTTGACATGAGTTAAATGTTCCAATGGCACTTTCATTGGTTCAACGTGTCTTTTATCGATTGGCACAACCCAGGCAGAAGTGGGAGAGATTTGTGTGATAATAAATGGTCCAAAATAACGCCATTCCAGTTTGGGACTCCCGAGCCTTAACCATATTTTGTTTTGCCTCATTTAGGATATTTTCAAAATTTTCTCGAAAATGCTGAAGATAATCATCGTGATCAACCAAATAAACCGGATTTGGTCGTTTTGGTACTGTGAAGTTCGTCGGGAAGTTGGCTGTTCTCCCAAAAAAGAGAGTAAAAGGAGGAAACCCAGTGGACTCATTTGGAGTAATATTGTATGAAAAGACAATAAATCCAATTCGTGTGTCCCATTTAATATTATATAAAAGCGAAGAATTTATTTTTAAAATCCAAAAGTTGATCCTTAATTTGTTAGGGTATATTTTTAATTGCATCTCTCTTATGAAAATTTGCTAAATATGTCCAAAATATGCTCTAGATCAAAAAATTTAAACTATTCTTTTTTCTTGGTTTTTACTACAATCGGAATATTATTTTTTTAATTACACAAGTAAAAGTGATTCCGTTTAAAAAATAAACTTCCATTTTAAAAACCTATTATTACATGAAAAAACAATCTATGATTTTTACTAATAAAAAAAAATTCAGAATTATAGAACAATTATATTTAAGGTCATTATTTAATATCTCAAAATTAATTTTAATGTAAACGTTTTATGAGCATAATGATAAATTGATAAAATATTTTATAAACAAATTTTTCTCTTATTCGTGACAAACATTAAATGGCTATTATGTTGAAAACATTCAATTACAATTTTAAATAGAAAATAATTGCCTCCGCTATAATAACCATTCGGAATAAATAAAATCAATATTCCAGCATTAAATTAACAATTTATCTATTAATTACCAAAATTATGATATTTTTTATTATTAAAAATTTAATTTTACCATTATTTTTTTTATGAATATAAATATAAAAAAAGCAGTAAACTGTGATTAACATTCATAAATATCATTTATCGCGTTAATAAAATGACTGTTTCTTATTGCTAAAGAAAATAATAAGTCAGTTAAAAGATACCAACATTTTTCATTTAAATAATGAAGTAAATTTCTATTTATATTTAAAATAAACAAAGTGATAAAACATGCTAAACTTTTTATTTAAACCATTTTGGACATTAATGAACAGCTCGAAGAAGCGGGGGTCATGGAACCTTTATTATAAAGAATATATAAATCTAACTTAAATACATATTAATATAAAGAAATAAATTTAATTTTTAAAATTTGTGTACTCTGCTACATAAAAAATAAATAAACAATAAACATATCACGCTGTATTATGACTATTTCATAGTTAAACACCCAAAAATCTAGCAATTCACCAAAATGTTGTCAAAAATTAACAAATTTATTCCGCATTAATAATCAAAAAAGGGATTCGTGGAATATCAATAATTATAGAATAAAACTAACCACGATAGAAGTAATTATTCAAAAATTTATTATTAAAAATTATTATTTAAAACTTGTTATCTTTATGAAATATTGAATATTTGTTTTTTATTGTTTTTTGTGTTTTAATTTAAAATAAAGAATAAATTACTGTTGGATTTTACTTTATTTAATATATTCTCATTTTCAATTCAGCTTTCAAAAGTTTCTGTAGCTAACAATAACGCAAATAATATAATCTCATATAAATTAATGTAATGTATTTGAATTGATTTTTACAAATAATCGTATGTTTCATAAATAAATATAAAAGGACAAATTTTAGATGGTAAATTTCATAAATTAATATTGTTTTTATATCTGTAATCATACTTTTATTTCAGTTTTGCGAATATTTTGTTTCTATAGTTGATTGGAATTTTTTATTAAATTAACTTGATTTTTTGAGAATAATTATTACTTATAAAAATAAATTTTAATGCATTTAATAATTTTGCATAAGTTAATGGATGTATTCAAAATTTTTAATTTTTACTAACAGGGAATATCGCGAACTGTCAGTCAAAAAGTGGGTATAAATTTGGAATCACTGGATAGAGCAGGGTCGACTTCCATTGTGAATTTTTAATATTAGCGGTGTGAGATGAAAAATAAAAATTGTGGGGCCCCAAAAATTTGAATTTTCGCTGTGTTTTCACTTAAAATGGTGGCTCAGTTTGTTAAATTCGCATTTTTGGAGCTTGGGTTAGAATCCAACATATGAAAATATAAAGTTAAGGTAAAGAAAATTTAAACGAATAAAAAAATGTTAATATAAAATCTAAAAAATTTTTTAGCTAGATCTGTTAATTCAGTTTTAAATAACAAATTATTGAAATTAAATTAAAAGCAACAAAATATTGTAAACTATTCAAATCGACACTTTGCGTTTTGCTTTAAATTGTATTTACTTCCCTTTTTCATTTGATTATTTTACTTTAATCCATATTTTTTTAAATGTGAAATATTTCAATTAAATATTGATATTTATTTGTTAAAATTATATTCATTATTAATTGTTCGCAAAACATGGCCTTGTTTATATGTTTATATATTTATTATCTCGTATAATAAGATAAGTTGTGATTATCGGTTGTACGGTATTTTGATGTATTAATATTTGGAATTGGAATATATTGTTTCTAAGAGTCAATAAAGTTGTTACTAAATAGAGTCAAATAATTAATATCGAAATAATAATCTAGTAAAAATAATTATTATCTAATTTTTTTGAAAATATTGCGTTTATTTTGCATTCAATAAAATTTTATCATTCTTGAAGCAGTTTTAGGAGTCGTTGTGTCTGTTTGTCGGCTTCTTGCTTTCGTGACGTATTGGATTCGGGTTCGTTTTGTCGTCCGAGTTGATGAACTTGTTGACATCGTTGGAGTCCATCTTTGCTTGGCGGTCGTCATCGGTGCCCATGTTGTCGTTGTCCATGGACTTGTCTTCGTGGTGGTCATCATTTCAGTTTGAGTTTTTGTGCTGTACCACGACTAAGTTACTGGTGGGAGTGCGGTGCTTAAAGTGCTTGTTGGTTCAAATGGCGGTGCAGTAGTGAGTGTGCTATAGTGCGCAGATACCATTTGAAGGAATCGTTGATCATTTTGGCTTAATGAGGCACGATGAATGCGTAGCGGAGCCGCTGCTGTTGGCTGAAGAAACAACAGCCCAAACATGCTGATGAGCATCAGCATGTTTATTGTGTTTTTGGACATAAAGCGGACCCAGGGGATAGATGAAGTTTGTCCGAGGCGTAGTGCGTGAACCATTGAGTCCTCGAGGCGTTCGCCAATTCTTCTGCCGCCAGATCGCCAACGCAAATGATTTCGTGGTTGCTGTAGTGCTGGTTTGCTATGGCGGCCTTTGTTCGAGAAGCGACATTTGCGGGAATTTGTTGAGATTTTCGAGCCAATTCTCGAATTCGGATGCTTCCTTTCCTTTGATTGAGATTGGCCTGAGCTTTATTGGCTCAAATTGGTTCAGCTGCATTAAATAAAATCATATTACGTTAAAGTTTTTTAAATTTATTTATATTTCAAAAAGTGTTAATTACTCTTTTAATTTTTAAATTTAATTTATCGCTCTCTCTTCACCGAAGGTAGGCATATCAATAAAATTTAATACAACTTTATAAATAATTTATAAAAAATATTTATCTATATTAATCATTTATTTGTTTAATTAATTTTTCAATAAATTTTTCTTTGTTGTTTTCCTAGCATTTTTTGTGTTGTTACTTTTTTATGAAAGAATTTAACTTTTTGAAATTTAATTACTGAAATTTTTTGAATATTTTAATTTACAAATATTTTATTTATTTTTACTTATATTAGTGGCTATTTGAAATTTATTCAAAATTTTTGAATTTGAAATTTTTATGTTTAGATTGACTTCTTTATTCTCATGTTAGCAGTGTTTTTGCCAAATTTAAATATCAATTTCTCCCGAAAGGATGTGGGGTGGTAATGATGCGAATTGGACATTTGCCAATTTCAGTTATCGATTGTTTATAAATATAAGTGCAATTAGTTATTAATGAACTATTTTTGTTTTTTCACGGTTTTTTCTTAGTGAATTCAGCAATATATTTAATTTTTTATTTATTCGCTTTATAATTCATAGTTGTGTGAAATTTTTTTCACATAATAATGTTTTTCCAGCTCACCCTGCACAATTGTTCGAATATTTGAAAATACAAAATCATGCACTATATTAGGTGATATTATAATAGGCATTTTTTCTTAATTCGTTACATTCAATCACATTTAATTAATTAATTGATTTAAATCAACTTTGTATTTTAAATATCATTGCTAGTTTCTCAAAAAAGGTATGAAATCAATACAACTTTTATGTTTTTAACAATAAGGGTATTGTGCAAATTTCCTCAATTTTATTTGTTAAGATTTTTGTTTTTCTTTTTGTAAAAATAATATTTGAATTAATTTAACGTTACATTATAAAACTATTTGAAATATTTGCATTGTTTTTTGTCTTGTTTATCATTTGATATTTATTTTTTAAGATTAATGTTTAATTAGTATTTTTTTACTTTAATTATAAACCAATAAATTGTTAAATATTTATCCAATACAATTTTTAATTATCATTTAAAACGCTGAAAAAATGCGCTTTGGAAAATGCCGATCTCTAATTTATAGATAATTATGTGTAATTAATTATAGCCTATTTATTTTTAAAATTGCACAAGAGAATGACGACGGATATTTGATATTTATTTAAAATTTTCTGTTATTTATTCTTTATTTTAACATTGTTTTCATAATTTTACAGGATGAATTTTTTACATTTTTCTAATTTGATTATTTCAGTTTTAATTTAATATTATTTAAATGAATACCATATATTCATGTGCTCCAGTCTAGTAATGAACTAATGTCTTTTTATTTTAGTTTGTTGAAGACATTTAGTTTTTCATATTATAATATTTGTGAAATTACTTATTTAGAATGGTTTTTCTTACTGAAATTCTATTTATAAAACTTTTTGTTTATTTTTTTTATCCAAATTGTATTTCAATATCACAATAGTTTATTTACTGATATATAATTAAATATAAACAATACAAATAAATACCAATTATTATTGAAAATTTTGTATTACATAAGAATTTCATTTTTCTTTTAAAAAAAATAAAATCTATATAATTAATCGAATTTTTTTCTTTTATTAATGATCTTTGTATATTGGGCAGGAAAAACAAAATTTTTTAATGATTGCACAAGATAATGATGATTGTTTTGGATGTTTAATAGTTTCTTAAATGCTTTATTGAAACAATGAATTATATTACATTAATAAATTGGATAAAAATTAATTTAAAAAATTATATCGGAGATTATTGTTAAAAACATAAAAGTTGTATTGATTTCATACCTTTTTTTGAGAAACTAGCAATGATATTTAAAATACAAAGTTGATTTAAATCAATTAATTAATTAAATGTGATTGAATGTAACGAATTAAGAAAAAATGCCTATTATAATATCACCTAATATAGTGCATGATTTTGTATTTTCAAATATTCGAACAATTGTGCAGGGTGAGCTGGAAAAACATTATTATGTGAAAAAAATTTCACACAACTATGAATTATAAAGCGAATAAATAAAAAATTAAATATATTGCTGAATTCACTAAGAAAAAACCGTGAAAAAACAAAAATAGTTCATTAATAACTAATTGCACTTATATTTATAAACAATCGATAACTGAAATTGGCAAATGTCCAATTCGCATCATTACCACCCCCACATCCTTTCGGGAGAAATTGATATTTAAATTTGGCAAAAACACTGCTAACATGAGAATAAAGAAGTCAATCTAAACATAAAAATTTCAAATTCAAAAATTTTGAATAAATTTCAAATAGCCACTAATATAAGTAAAAATAAATAAAATATTTGTAAATTAAAATATTCAAAAAATTTCAGTAATTAAATTTCAAAAAGTTAAATTCTTTCATAAAAAGTAACAACACAAAAAATGCTAGGAAAACAACAAAGAAAAATTTATTGAAAAATTAATTAAACAAATAAATGATTAATATAGATAAATATTTTTTATAAATTATTTATAAAGTTGTATTAAATTTTATTGATATGCCTACCTTCTGTGAAGAGAGAGCGATAAATTAAATTTAAAAATTAAAAGAGTAATTAACACTTTTTGAAATATAAATAAATTTAAAAAACTTTAACGTAATATGATTTTATTTAATGCAGCTGAACCAATTTGAGCCAATAAAGCTCAGGCCAATCTCAATCAAAGGAAAGGAAGCATCCGAATTCGAGAATTGGCTCGAAAATCTCAACAAATTCCCGCAAATGTCGCTTCTCGAACAAAGGCCGCCATAGCAAACCAGCACTACAGCAACCACGAAATCATTTGCGTTGGCGATCTGGCGGCAGAAGAATTGGCGAACGCCTCGAGGACTCAATGGTTCACGCACTACGCCTCGGACAAACTTCATCTATCCCCTGGGTCCGCTTTATGTCCAAAAACACAATAAACATGCTGATGCTCATCAGCATGTTTGGGCTGTTGTTTCTTCAGCCAACAGCAGCGGCTCCGCTACGCATTCATCGTGCCTCATTAAGCCAAAATGCTCAACGATTCCTTCAAATGGTATCTGCGCACTATAGCACACTCACTACTGCACCGCCATTTGAACCAACAAGCACTTTAAGCACCGCACTCCCACCAGTAACTTAGTCGTGGTACAGCACAAAAACTCAAACTGAAATGATGACCACCACGAAGACAAGTCCATGGACAACGACAACATGGGCACCGATGACGACCGCCAAGCAAAGATGGACTCCAACGATGTCAACAAGTTCATCAACTCGGACGACAAAACGAACCCGAATCCAATACGTCACGAAAGCAAGAAGCCGACAAACAGACACAACGACTCCTTCAGGCACGATTAAATCGGCAAAATCAGCAAAACGAGACTTGGGAACGAACCGTGATGGCGCGGATGTTTTCTGGTGTTCCGACAGAGGCAGCATTTGTCAAACCGCAACTTTTCTGCCCCCCGTCCCAATTTGTCGAATCGACTCCAAAGAACGATGAACCCCCCAAAATTTCCCGTTTTCCGCCCATTTTGTTCATCTGTTCATTTTGTCCCCCTTTTTCATTTCATTCCCAATTTTCGGCCCACAATCGTTCTGCTCACATTTGCCACTTTTTATTTAACTTTATTGTTATTTAAACGGCTCAAATGCAACCAAAATTCATCAACCAATTTCATTTAGCTTTTATGCCGTTTCTCTTCTTCAATTCCCCCGTCCCTCCATTTACCTTTACTCTGTGATGGCCCCCCAATTGTGATCATTCGTTGACCCCCGGTTGTTGGTCTTTGTTCTGTGGCCCCGGTGTCCCTTCAATTTTGTTTCTCCCGGTCCCATTCATTAATTTCTGTGATTTCCCATTTGCCCCAGTGCCCGAATGCTTCCTTTCTAAAAATTTTCCTGTCCCATCCCGGTCCCCAATTCATTTGTGATTAATCCCCCGGTGATGGCATTTTATCTGTCATCAATTTTGTGATATTTTGTTCACCATTTCAAAGTTTTCGTTTAATTACCCATGTTTGAGGCTTTCCCCCGGAATAAATTTTCATTAATTCCTTAGCGTTTGAATTGGTCTCGTCCCTGTCTGCCCCCGACCCCGCACCGTGGAATTCATTTGGCCCGACCCCAGAGCAAGTCGGGACAATTTTTTTAAATTTTTTTGTTGTTATATTCTTTTTCCTAGCATTATTTTTATTATAAAGATCAATCAATAGTGAATTAAATCTTACATAATTTAACCAACAAAATTTTTCAATTTTTTTAATATCTTATTTTTTTATTAATTTATTTTTGATATTACATGAATACAAATATTGGGGGGAGCTTGTTATTCAGACTAAAAAATTAGGTGTTTTTTCTTTTGTTTATTAGCAAGTATTAAAAAAGTTATAATTAAAATTTTATTTTGCTTAATTTTTTCCTTTTTGTAATTTGATTATGTAAATTACATATATACAATTATAAATATATTATGTTTATTTTTCTGTAAAATTGTTGTCTCCTTCTCAGAACAAAATTATTGTTCAAATCAGTATGGGGTTATATTAACAATATTGTATTTTTCAATTTATCTTTTTGTTTTTTGTTTCATTTATATTTTGTAATATTATAACTTTTTTGTCCTTATTTTAATAGTTTTTGATTTTTATTTAAATTGAAAGGGCCTAATTTACTTTGTCATTCTATTGGAAAATTTTAATCATATAATTTCCGGTAAAGATAAAATCAGGGATGTACTCCTCCGATATTTGTCCCAGTGTTAGCTTCTTATAAAAAAAGTATAAAATATTAATAAAATTCTGGAAGCAATTAACCGAAAACGGTTTTAAAATTTTAACGAAATTTCTGGAAATAGTAAATGGAACGGTTTGAAATATTAACAAAATTCTGGAATAGTTAAACGTAAACGGTTTTAAAACTTTAACGAAAATTCTGGAAATAGTTAAATAGAAACGGTTTGAAATATTAACAAAATTCTGGAAACAGACGGTTTTAAAATATTAACGAAATTCTGGAAATAGTCGGTTTTAAAGTATTAACTAAATTCTGGAAACAGTCGGTTTTAAAATTTTAACGAGAATTCTGGAATTATTGAACATTTTTTTATATAACAACATTTATATACCTGAGCAGACTTTAGAATTCTCTAGTTTAGTGTTTTTTCGTTAATTTTGGTGCTTATTTGAAAATTGTTATTTTGATTTTGATCTTTTTTGGATCAAATGTATGTATTAAAACTCGTAGTCGACGATGAAATAGTGTTCCTTGGCCATTTTAAAATGAAAATGGGTTCCTTTTCCTTACCTGCTCTTGGGGGATTAAATTTTATCATAATTTTTATTTTTCCTTAATACTTTTTTTGTTTCCTTTATTTCACTTATTCTTAATGCTTTATCGTTTTTACTTATTCCACTCTCTTTTTCTTAATAATTCTTTTCTTTTTTTTTTGCTGTTAAAACCCTTATTGGGCTAATATTTTAAAGAAAAAATTTAGAGTGAATGTGTAAAAAACAACGTTCCAATTTTTTAATGCTTTTGAATGATTATTTATATTTATTTTCAAGTATTTGTTTGAATTTCAACCCTCTTCGGTTAGGTAAGCATTTTTTTAATCTATTTAACATTACAATATTGGTATTGAATACGATTAGTATCCTCTAATACAATTGTAAGTATTAATAATTGAATATTCTCTATAGTTATGCAATCTGAAGGCTTGCAGAATTAAAAATTGTGCACAAAGATTTCAAAAATGTTTTTGGATTCCTTATAATTATAATATTTAATAAATTTATTTTAAATTCAGAATTTGCCAAAATATTTTTTGTTTTATTCAAATTTTTTTAGACGCACTCAATTTATTTCTGTTTTTTATTGATATTATTATCAATCATTAAAATTATTAAAAAGTATTTTATTCTTTTTTATTAATTCTTTGCGATAAAGATAAATGTTTACTCTTGTCATCCTTGTTCAAAACTTTACGTGAGAGCAATAAGAAATTATTTTTAATTTACTTTTTAATTAATATTGTAAATTTGTTTATATATTACTCTTATGGTTTATTAAAATTGTCTTATTATTATTATAATAATTATTAATTTTATAAAAATAATAATAATTTTGAACATTTTTATTATCGCAATCATCTCTTCCAAATTTATTTATTTTCCTTTTTTTAGTTCATTATATTTCATTTGAACAACCCGATTTTTGTGCGACTCATCATTTCGCGAGCTATTCATTTGGATTAATTCCCTTAACAACCATAAATTAATTCATATTGGAGTATTTCAATTAAATATTTAATTTGTTTTTTAAAACTATATTTTTAATCTTATATATGCGTATTAAATGCTATATATTTACCTTAAATTGCAGCCTTACAATTTTGTTTAGGATAACATTTTCAAATTTTAAAAACACATTTTAAGAATATACTCGCAAAAAATAATTTATTTATTTAGTAGTTTTTATTGCTTATTTCTCTTCTTTTTTAAAATTATTTTATTAAATTATTTTTAGTGCTTTCTGCTTAAAGAACAGTGTTTTAGAGCTTATAAAACTTCAACCTTGTTATGTTGAAGTTTTAATTATTGAGATGTTTACATTATCTTCTAAAACGCAAGAAAAGTATTTAATGGCAGATTAAACATCGATTCCTCGAATTTATCCTTTTATTAATATTTAATCATCAATTTTTAGGTACATTCTCATGTTTTTCTCTTTAACTGTTTTCATGTCAATTCATTTATTTCATTTAAATTAAGTTTTAAATTATTTATTTTCATATTTTATTTTTTTAAATCCTTAAATTAATGATTAATCTATAATAATAATGTTAAAATAGTGGTGATTTTTGTTTAAATGCTTTATTACTCTTTCTAAAAAATTATTTTTGTTTTGACGCGATGACATTTTTGGCGACATGTTCAAAAAATTTCAAAAATTTTCTACTAAGTAAACTGTCGAAAAATAATCCCCCATCTTCATGTATTCTCCGTCTCTAATTACCCCCCACTCCTCCTCCCCCCTTTCTGAGGAGGTTAAAAAAGAATCCCCTCTCTTTTTTATAGTTTGACGTCAAAAATTAATGTAAATATGAAATATTTGCAATTTTCGTCTCCTTAGTTATTTATTACAATATTTTGTGATCTCTTTGACTCGCTGTCTTCAAGTTTCGCGGAAATGAGCTCCTTTTATAGCCCAAATATCACATGAGTTTTTGATATTTTTTTCATTTAATTATTTTTAAATAAATTTTACAATTAATTCACCCTTCATGTAATATCTGAGTGTGTAATTAGATGATGTATATAATGTCGGATTTTTTTTTGGTTATTTTGGTTCATAGGTAATCTTATCATATTTAATAGTTCTATTAAAATTTTCAAGAGTTATTTGTTTATATTTACTAAGATAAATTTTTCATTTCCTTTATCACTTGGTTGTGCTTGTAATTTTCAATTGCTAATATTTTATTGAATTTTTAACAGAATTACAAATACGCACTTAACGCATTTTTAATTTATTTTTTATAAAAAGCATTTATTGCATTAACTTTGTTGAAATTGACGTTACTTTTCTTATTTTCTTCTTATACAAATATGATTAATTATTATTTCACTCGTATGGTTCGGTCTTTTCCATCGAGCGATTGATATGACAAGAGATTTTCTAATTTAATCATAACTATTAACAGTGCTTTTGCTTTTTTTTTATCTTTGTTTTGCCTTACATTCAGTTTTTAATTGTTAATTTATAATTAAAATTTGCTAAGGCAAACAATATTAATAGATAGCTATATTGATAAAATTTTTTAGAAATATGATTTTATTCATCCTTTAAAATGGATTAAATTAATGATATCGTTGGGGCAAATCCCATTTCTTTTATTTTTCAACTATTCCATTTTATTTAATAAAATTCTGAGAATTTAAATAAATGAATTTTATTTTTTAGTTTACAATTTGGTGCTAATTACAACTTTATTTGTTGCAGGAACGATTTAAAAAGTTTAAAACATAATATGATAAATCATTTCGATATTTTGGTAAATTTCTTGCGCTTCGCATTGTAAAAATAACGGTAGCAACCGTACGCAATATGGTGGGTGCCAATTTTAAGCAGTTGCTACTATATTAAATTCCTTACATCTCCATTATCATATTTTTATTTCGGCCTTATTTTCACTGTTTATATATTAAGTTTTGTGCAATATAATAAGACAAGTAAATTAATCCTTATTAGTTTTTTAAATTTACTAACCTAATCCTTGTCCCATATTTAAAAAGTTAATTTAAAAGTTATGTGATTTTCTGAGCATTGTATGAATTTTAGGTTGTGCATGCATTTAAATATAGAAGGATTTGCAAAGACCGCAAGTAGGAAAATATAAATCCCTTTTTTAATTAATTTTAAAATATTTTATTTTTAATGCGTTTTTTGAAAATATTATCACGGTATAGTTCCTCAATATGGTATTTTTGAAATATTCTTATTATATTAATTTCATAAATTATTAATTATTTAGAGGTTTATTTTAAATTATATTTCCAAAACTCAAATACTTTAATGTTTGTTATTATTTATTATCTCTCAGTATTTTTAAATTTTTAAAAATTTTCATTAAAATAGATGGATATCTTGGTTAAAAATATAGTTTTAATATGTTTTTTGGTTAATGGGGATTTTAACTTGCTCATTGGCTTTAGCATGTTTGTATTAATATTCAATTTTGTCTAAGATATTCTAATTTTGCTTATTTCGGTGACCTTTTCAATATAAGTTTTAGAGATAAAGTGCTAACATTATTCTCTGACTTTTAAATAAAAATAATAAAAAATTTTTAAATTATATTTAAACCTTCTTCATATACAGCTTGCTGATGACACTCATCCCGGGAGCCTGACCTTTTTTATATAATATAATTAATTTTTGTTAGGCATGTTTTTCAGCTCAAATAAATAATTTCTTTTAAATATAATTAAATTTATTTATTTTGATTTCATGAAAACAACTCAATTTCTGTTTTTTTTAAACAAGATAATGGGAATAAACAATATTTAATATCGGAGTGTTTCTGTAACCATAAGGGATTCTTACCCTACGAGAACAAAATCACTATCATAATATTAATTCATAAATTATGCAAGAAGAGTAATATAAAAAATATCTGTGAGTAGTTAGTCGCCGGTACCCGTTGCCGTTTAAGGTGTGAAATTTCACACCTTAAACGGTCCCCGGTTTTTTGCCCTTTTTACCGCAAAAACCCAAGGGTATTGGCTGTTTTTTCGCGCATTTTCTGGGGGAGGGGAGGGGGGTCGACGGTCCCTGGTTTTCACACCTTAAACGGTCCCCGCTTTTTTACCGCAAAAACCCAAGGGTATTGGCTGTTTGTTTTTCGCGCATTTTTTTGGTATACTGTAAATTTTTATTTTTATTTAAAATAAATTTTTTTATTCTTCATTGCTTTTCTTCTCATCCTTTTCCCTTTGCACTCGAGCCGATGGGCGGCCAAGGGAAGAGAAGAAAGGGACAGAGTGTTCTTGTTGTCTCTGCCTTTCTCTCTTCCCTTCTCCGCACTTCCTCTCCAAGTTGTGTACTATCTCTCCACCCCCGAATATTAATATGCATATTGTTTCCAACGGAATCGCAAAATGTGGACGAAAGGAGCATCCAAAGATTTAGATCTAGCGATTTGCTTTGTGGAGAAGGGTCGGGACAAGGGGGAGGGGGACTGAAAACTTTTAGGGACAAAGAAAATGTACGACGGTTATTGTGGACAATGGAAGTGATCGGAATGTGAGTATGGGAAGGGGTGGGTTGGGCTTATTCGGCTATAGCCACGGGCATTTGCCATCATTTTTCATATTAGTTCTGTGCTCTTTTTCTATGCATTTTCTAATTTTTCCAATTGCTTTAGTCCAACTGATCACCTTTTTCTGTCATGAGCATCATTCAGCCTGTCGCCACCCACCCCACCAATTTGACCTGGATGGTCCTCGAGGGCTGCGTGTGTCCCCGGCCGGATGCGGTTTGCATCCGGCCGGTGGACTACACAAAGCCAGTTGAGTGCATCCACGTGTCACACGTGGGTGATTTTTCTGCGCACCTGATGAGCAAACCCTGCGACAACACCGACAACATGAACATCACCGAGCTGATCAACGGACTGTGCGTCAAAGGGGCCGGATGTGTCAACTCCATGAATTTTGTGTTCTTCCTTTTCATTTTCATGGCCCAAGTAATTTTCATTTAATTTTTTGATGGAAAATTGTATATTATAATTTCTATAATTTTGAGGTCTGTATTTTTTGGGCAATTTTGCTCAATGTGCCAGCGCGCTTGCGCCGCATCGAGCGCCTTCGTCCGCGTCGTCCGCCTGTTTCCAACAATGATGAGGGCCACCCGCGTACGCTTCGCCTTCTTGTCCGTCGTGAGGTGAGTGTGAACGC
>CP049708.1:17386933-17405175 GCA_004148225.2 Heterodera glycines | reverse complement strand
GTATTTCAGTGCATATTTTATATTTGCCTTGTTACCGTAAGCGAATAACACGTTGTGGTGCACTCGGTAACGCAGCAAAATGTATGGGTTGTACGGCACGACTTGTGAGTTGTCGTATATTAAGCCGTTTACCTCAATTTTGGCTCCACCATCGGTTGGGCTAGGCCGGTAATACAACGCGGGCCTGTCCGGGTGCAGAATCGTACATTTCGAGTACGGCGCTGGGAAGCCCTTTTTGCACCGCCCAAAGTTGGAGTCTCGTGGACCGCACCAACTATCACTGCATCTATGCAATTGCATATGCAATAAATCGCGTATTTCGCGATGCATTTGTGCAATTTGGCAGTCATCATCTTTGTCTGGCAAAGGTGGAATATGAGCCCATATGTATTCCTGTATGACTTCTGGAACTGCGTCCAGGTCAGTCTGGGCCACAATGTGTGCGTGTGGTCCACCACGTCCTTGGAACTCCATTGATTCTCCTGAACCATGGATAGTACCAAAGAAGCTCTTCTCGTATAGCTCTTGGTGAAAAACAGCGATTTTGCTGCACCACACTCTCATCCACATGTCGAAACGGTCAGTGAACATTTGACCGTTTTTGTAAATGTTCTCCTTGAACTCCGGCCACTCACGGTTGTTCGTGAATGTGATGAAGAGCCGCGCCTTTTTTGCGTCGTGGCAACGCGCAAAAATGGTGTTGCAGTCTTCATACATTTTTTTCCAATACTGAAGAGAATTTACATTTCTCTCAGAAAGGCGAACAACGCTACCAATGTCATCGACAGTCTTTTGTCGTGCATTGGGGTTTTGCCGAGCTTGCTGCTTATTGTATTGGTTCACCAAATAATGCAGCAGATTTTTTGGAGTACTTATGCGCAGGTCCATGTCTGGACGGCGCAAAAAGGTTGCAATTTGCCAGTCAATTTTGGACGCTTGGTCTAAGATCCAGCGCTGTCCAAGACCACCGCCACATGAAAGAATGTGGTGGTATTTCCACTCCAAATTTTCATCCCTTATGGCGAGATAATACTTGCAGTAATCTCGCAGGGAGACAAATTTTTTCGATTTGTCATAGCGACTGGTCACTGACTGCATCGATGCTTCAGACCCAGACGATGCAATTGACTCGGTATCGCAAATGTCATCATCTGACATTGCTTGATTGTCAAACATATCATCAGACATGTCGCTTTTCCGCTTTCTTTGTGCGGGTTTGGCATATGGAATGCCAATTTTATATCCATCATCGCCCTTGGGCTTGATCAACGGATATGTCAAGCTATCAGTCCAAGGACTGAATGGGGCAATTTCGTTAAGCTGCCCTTGCTTGTTTTCGACCCATATCCCTTTAGGTGCCGGGGCACCAGTGGGATCTGCATGAATTGCAAACATCCCTTCACCCGTTGATGGGGTGATTATCTGGTGGGGATGCAACTTCGGGTCTTTCATACCACCCGGAGCTGAGCGCTCGTTCAACAAAGTCATTCTGAAGAACCGAAGCTCTTCAGTCCTTTGTTGTCTTAACAACTCTTGGAGCTGTTCACGAGCCTGCTTATAAGCAGAAGCAGCTGGATGATTTTCTTGGATCATTTGCTCCAAAATTTCAAGGGTCTCATCATTAAGCTGATGACCTTGCACAAACTCTTCATCGTTTGTGATTTTCTCTCCCGTAAAGGTGGGATTTTTTCGCCGCTGCTCCATGGCTTCGACTGGATCCAGAATGTACAGCTGACCAAAGCCAGGAATCTGTGTTGTGCCAGCCTGCATGCTGCTTATGCGGCGATGGAATTCCCCGTTGAGAATTACAGCCATCGGGCCGCCAGCAGGGCATGGCTTATTTCCAGCCGAAACACTCGCGAATTGGAGCAAGTTGTTGTAACGCGACATATTGCGAATAAATTCTTTTCCCTCGCGGGATTGTTTTTCCACCACAATGAGCTCTTCAAGCTCTTTTGGGTGCGGGTTGATCTTTGGCAAAACAACCCTTCCCTGTCGACAGCAATGGCTGCTGTCCTCGTGCGGGAAGAGTAGTGCTCCACAATGAGAGCACTTTTTGTCGCCAAGCTTACCAGAATCCGAATATTCCGGATAATGCTTTGCTACTGCGGCAGCACAGCACCAACCCTTGTGGACAAGGTGACACCGTTTAGTGAACGGTGTAACTTGTCCAGGTACATTTTCCGATGTGCGACGCTTCGGTGCAGGTGAAGGAGAACGGCTAATCGAAGCAGATTGCCTTCTGCCAATACGCAATGATCGTCTAGGAGGCGTTTTCGGCCTGACGAAGATTGCATCGTCAACCTGCGCAATAGGCTCTTGTGGGACACAAGAATCCGACACCAAACCAAACATGTCAGCTTGGTTTTCACCTTCCACTTGGACTTGGCTGAGAATGGCATTCATTCCATTCGTCAGAGGTTCGATGATTGTTATCTCATCGCTGTCATCAACTTCCATCGGCCCAACGGCCTTGGATGTCGACTGCGCTTCATCCGCATGTCGGTAGAGAATTGGGCAAGGAGTTGGCACCCCTTCCCTCGGATGATATGGCACATTATCAGAGCCATACAGCTCGTTAATGTGCCATAATATGCGCCGCTTTTCATAATTGATGGACAAATCAGGCAGAACAAACGTGCGGTTGTTTATAAGCCAGGATTCAGCATACAGGCACACAAAGTACCCGCAGCTATTTCCATCATTTTGGCACGTTACTTCGGCATTAAAAATACCAGTGAACACTGATGACGGCAAAATATCAGAAATGATATTTCTAATTTTGTCCGTCCGTTGCCAATCCAGTCTGCCATTGGGAACAGGCAATGAATCAGCAAAATGAGTACCACACTGAACATCATGGACAATAAGAGTCCAATGTGCGGGAAAATGTACGGGCAAAAGTATGACTTCTGCCTGAACATTTGGGTCGTATCCGAATGTCATATTTTTGTATGACGTGACACGGTGCATGCCCTCTTGCCACACCATGGGATCAACAACGACTACTTTTCGTTGTGATATACTTGCCAAGTATGCCAAATATTCGGCAATAAAGGCATCATTTAGAAACTGTGTTAGATCATTCCAGCACGTTTCAATGAATCTTGGGCCAGAGCGTGGGCCTAGTCCTGTTTCGCCATCACGCTCGTAAAGGCCAACATCGGCCCATCTCCGAATTTTGCAGGCCATATTTCGCGATGTGGCGAAATTAATTGGCACTGTGTTGAAATTTATTTTTTCAGGCACATTGGGCAAAACCACTACATTTAAAGTGGCTTCGGAGCTCTGATCCATTGATGAGCCTTCGCTCAACGAATCATTTGTTTTTCCCCCGCCTGGTCCTCGAGTTTTTTTTATAGGTCTGCCACGGTTTCTTTGAGTTGAAACTGGCGTTGAAGCTATTGCTTCAATAGCAGACATTGGTCGGTCAACATCTTCGACCTTCACTTTTTTACTGCTTGGAGACGACTCAACATTTTGAGTGGCCGATGTGTTTTGTGTGCCAGCTGACGACACACTGTTTTGCGAAGTCGTTATTGACTCCGTTCCGGCTTTTGGGGGTCTGCCCCTTCTGCTTCCAATGGAAGAGGCCGGGGTGCTCAATTGCAAAGCACTTATATTTGGGGTATTAAAACCCCGGGGCGATGCCGCCCCATTCCCATCTGCACTCAATGGGTTGTCCTGAAGAGGACAATTTGGATTGCCCTGAGGAGGGCAATTTGGGATAGGTGAGCGACCTGGACTGACAGATTGCTCCGCCCGCCGCAGGTGCTCTTCTTTCTTTCTCTTCTTCAGCATTTGTTGCTTAGAAGGCATCTTAAATCAAAAAATCAACGTGAAAAAGTGGTTGCGACAAAAATATGAAGGAATTAAACCAATGAATGTGCAAATATCAAATATTTATACAAATGACCTAAAAACGTGAAAAATGATGTGGGTTCTCAATTACCATAAGTGTAGCCGTTGCCGAAATCTATCAGTCAGGGCTCACCTATCCTATTTTGCCAAAAAGGACATTGAGTGCAGCTATTGGAAAGTGTAAAGATTGACCAATACTTAAAGAGGCCAGTCTGAGTGCCCAAAATCCCATGAGGGTAGGCAGGCTGTATTGGCCACAGACAAACCATTTCCATTATGAGCGTTATTCATAATAAAAAAGCAAATAATAGCGTTGGTTAGTAGTATAATAAAGAATCCACAATCTCCAATATGAGTAGATTCTTTAAAAGCACAAGCACATATAAAGCATGGTTAAAAATAAACAAAGAAACACTATCTCCGGTAGGAGCAGGTTCTTTATAAAACTATAAAGCAAAAATACAATAAGCGTTGGTTAGTAATGTAATAAAGAACACACAATCTCCAGTATGAGCAGGTTCTTGAAAAAGCACAAAGCACATATAAAGCACTGGTTACAAAGAAAACACTATCTCCGATAGGAGCAGGTTCTTTATAAAACTAAGCAAAAATACAATAAGCGTTGGTTAGTAATGTAATAAAGAACACACAACCTCCAGTATGAGCAGGTTCTTTAAAAATCAAAAGCAAATATAATGCGTTTGTTAGTTTAATGCTGATAGCATAGCTCGGTTATGAGCAGGTTCTTTCAGTTGATCCTACGTTAACTCTCACCAGTCCACTGGTCTTGGCAAAGTGCGGGGCTTCGCACCGGATGTTGGCCGTTAACGATAAGGAATTATTGTAAACCTTTCGGACTACAATCGCCCGATAAAATGAAGCTCTATTACATAGGCTGTATTTACATGTATGACGTAACACGTAACAAAATTAGACGAATGGAGAAAATAAATTCCAGTATTTATTGGGGCTGGACCAAATGAATATTTAGATGTAAGCTCTACAAATTTGAACTTTAATAAACAAAAATGAAATTAAAGTCTATTCAAATGAAATTCATGTTTTTATGTAACATGTAAAAACGATAGATGGAATTTGTGTTTAATGTAACATGTATCATAGACTTGAAAGAACAAAAAAGGAAAAAATATTATTTGGATTTTAATTTACATGTGACAACATGTAACATGTAACAATTGTAGGATTGAATGAACAAAAAATGAAAGTTTCCAGTATATTTATAGTGGTGGACCCAAGGAAGTTATGTTTACATGTAACATGTAACAAATAATTAATTTTGACTTTAATGAACAAAAATGAAATTAAAATCTATTCATAGGCAATTTCTGTTGACATGTATTATGTAGCAAATTAGACTTGAATGAACAAAGGAAAAAATATTATATGGATTATAATTTACATGTGACATGTAACATGTAACAATTGTAGGATTGAATGAACAAAAAATGAAAGTTTCCAGTATATTTATAGTGGTGGACCCAAGGAAGTTATGTTTACATGTAACATGTAACAAATAATTAATTTTGACTTTAATGAACAAAAATGAAATTATAATCTATTCATAGGGAATTCTGTTGACATCTAATATGTAAACAAATTAGACTTGAATGAACAAAGGAAAAAATATTATATGGATTATAATTTACATGTGACATGTAACATGTAACAATTGTAGGATTGAATGAACAAAAAATGAAAGTTTCCAGTATATTTATAGTGGTGGACCCAAGGAAGTTATGTTTACATGTAACATGTAACAAATAATTAATTTTGACTTTAATGAACAAAAATGAAATTAAAATCTATTCATAGGCAATTTCTGTTGACATGTATTATGTAGCAAATTAGACTTGAATGAACAAAGGAAAAAATATTATATGGATTATAATTTACATGTGACATGTAACATGTAACAATTGTAGGATTGAATGAACAAAAAATGAAAGTTTCCAGTATATTTATAGTGGTGGACCCAAGGAAGTTATGTTTACATGTAACATGTAACAAATAATTAATTTTGACTTTAATGAACAAAAATGAAATTAAAATCTATTCATAGGCAATTTCTGTTGACATGTATTATGTAGCAAATTAGACTTGAATGAACAAAGGAAAAAATATTATATGGATTATAATTTACATGTGACATGTAACATGTAACAATTGTAGGATTGAATGAACAAAAAATGAAAGTTCCAGTATATTTATAGTGGTGGACCCAAGGAAGTTATGTTTACATGTAACATGTAACAAATAATTAATTTTGACTTTAATGAACAAAAATGAAATTAAAATCTATTCATAGGCAATTTCTGTTGACATCTAATATGTAAACAAATTAGACTTGAATGAACAAAGGAAAAAATATTATATGGATTATAATTTACATGTGACATGTAACATGTAACAATTGTAGGATTGAATGAACAAAAAATGAAAGTTTCCAGTATATTTATAGTGGTGGACCCAAGGAAGTTATGTTTACATGTAACATGTAACAAATAATTAATTTTGACTTTAATGAACAAAAATGAAATTAAAATCTATTCATAGGCAATTTCTGTTGACATGTATTATGTAGCAAATTAGACTTGAATGAACAAAGGAAAAAATATTATATGGATTATAATTTACATGTGACATGTAACATGTAACAATTGTAGGATTGAATGAACAAAAAATGAAAGTTTCCAGTATATTTATAGTGGTGGACCCAAGGAAGTTATGTTTACATGTAACATGTAACAAATAATTAATTTTGACTTTAATGAACAAAAATGAAATTAAAATCTATTCATAGGCAATTTCTGTTGACATGTATTATGTAGCAAATTAGACTTGAATGAACAAAGGAAAAAATATTATATGGATTATAATTTACATGTGACATGTAACATGTAACAATTGTAGGATTGAATGAACAAAAATGAAAGTTTCCAGTATATTTATAGTGGTGGACCCAAGGAAGTTATGTTTACATGTAACATGTAACAAATAATTAATTTTGACTTTAATGAACAAAAATGAAATTAAAATCTATTCATAGGCAATTTCTGTTGACATGTATTATGTAGCAAATTAGACTTGAATGAACAAAGGAAAAAATATTATATGGATTATTATTTACATGTGACATGTAACATGTAACAATTGTAGGATTGAATGAACAAAAAATGAAAGTTTCCAGTATATTTATAGTGGTGGACCCAAGGAAGTTATGTTTACATGTAACATGTAACAAATAATTAATTTTGACTTTAATGAACAAAAATGAAATTATAATCTATTCATAGGGAATTCTGTTGACATCTAATATGTAAACAAATTAGACTTGAATGAACAAAGGAAAAAATATTATATGGATTATAATTTACATGTGACATGTAACATGTAACAATTGTAGGATTGAATGAACAAAAAATGAAAGTTTCCAGTATATTTATAGTGGTGGACCCAAGGAAGTTATGTTTACATGTAACATGTAACAAATAATTAATTTTGACTTTAATGAACAAAAATGAAATTATAATCTATTCATAGGCAATTTCTGTTGACATGTATTATGTAGCAAATTAGACTTGAATGAACAAAGGAAAAAATATTATATGG
Organism: Heterodera glycines; assembly: GCA_004148225.2. Taxonomy (NCBI): domain Eukaryota; kingdom Metazoa; phylum Nematoda; class Chromadorea; order Rhabditida; family Heteroderidae; genus Heterodera; species Heterodera glycines. Next base: position 17,397,684 of record CP049708.1, on the reverse strand, counting down.
ATTATAATTTACATGTGACATGTAACATGTAACAATTGTAAGATTGAATGAACAAAAAATGAAAGTTTCCAGTATATTTATAGGGGTGGACCCAAGGAAGTTATGTTTACATGTAACATGTAACAAATAATTAATTTTGACTTTAATGAACAAAAATGAAATTAAAATCTATTCATAGGCAATTTCTGTTGACATGTATTATGTAGCAAATTAGACTTGAATGAACAAAGGAAAAAATATTATATGGATTATAATTTACATGTGACATGTAACATGTAACAATTGTAGGATTGAATGAACAAAAAATGAAAGTTTCCAGTATATTTATAGTGGTGGACCCAAGGAAGTTATGTTTACATGTAACATGTAACAAATAATTAATTTTGACTTTAATGAACAAAAATGAAATTAAAATCTATTCATAGGCAATTTCTGTTGACATGTATTATGTAGCAAATTAGACTTGAATGAACAAAGGAAAAAATATTATATGGATTATAATTTACATGTGACATGTAACATGTAACAATTGTAGGATTGAATGAACAAAAAATGAAAGTTTCCAGTATATTTATAGTGGTGGACCCAAGGAAGTTATGCTGTTGACATCTAATATGTAAACAAATTAGACTTGAATGAACAAAGGAAAAAATATTATATGGATTATAATTTACATGTGACATGTAACATGTAACAATTGTAGGATTGAATGAACAAAAAATGAAAGTTTCCAGTATATTTATAGTGGTGGACCAAAGGAAGTTATATTACATGTAACATGTATCAAATAATTTATTTTGACTTTAATGAACAAAAATGAAATTAAAGTCTATTCATAGGGAATTTGTATTTATTTCCTTTTCAAACAATGACAAAAAACTAAATAAACAACAAAACTTCAAAAACAAATCACAAAACCAATTTAAATCATAAATGCGGACGCATTTTTTTAGATATAAATTGGTTGTCATCATCAAATTTGTTCCTTTTCAATGCAAGTGCCGTAGTTTTATTCTCTTCAAGAGTGACAAAACCAACCATCCTATTTAAAGTTGCACGAACTATTTGCTCATCAGTCAATTTTCTCTCCTGCGGGCTTGTATTTTTAAATGTCCTTGCCATTGAAACATTTGATGAAACGTAAGTATTAGTCCTTTCGTTTCTAATGACCTGCGCAACCATTCGATGAACAATAAGATGCACAGCTTGTTCGTCTGTGAACTAAAATGCTCATAAGAACAAAAATTGAAAATATATAAACCTTTTCAATGAGTTGGAAATTGTTTTCATTATTTGCACCCTTGTTAGAAGTGAATGAAGTAGATTTTTTGCTAAGTTGTCCTTCGAGCACAGATATAAGGCCCTCGGTTGGTTTTACTGAAGAATTTGCAATTTCCTTCCGCTGCTGCTGGGTCTGGCCCTCGGTTAACTTTGAAGAAGATGAATTGTATTCCATGAAATAAAAGCAATCTTTAAAAATTTAAAATGTGAAAATTAAATTAAAGTCTATTCATAGTGAATTTGTGTTTATATGTTACATGTATCAAACTTAGGAACAAAAAAAGAAAAAATTAATGATTTACATGTGACATGTAACACGATACAAACTTAGTCTTGAAATTTGGGTTTATAGGTAACATGGAACAATTGAAGGATTGAATGAACAAAATTGGAAAAAATATTATATGGATTTTAATTTACATGTGACATGTAACATGTAACAATTGTAGGATTGAATGAACAAAAAATGAAAGTTTCCAGTATATTTATAGTGGTGGACCCAAGGAAGTTATGTTTACATGTAACATGTAACAAATAATTAATTTTGACTTTAATGAACAAAAATTAAATTAAAATCTATTCATATGGAATTTGTGTTGACATGTAATATATAACAAATTAGACTTGAATGAACAAAAAAGGAAAAATTATTATATGGAATTTGGTTTACATGTGACATGTAACATGTAACAAATAATTAATTTTGACTTTAATAGGGAATTTCTTTTGCATGTAATATGTAAAAAATTAGACTAGAATGAACAAAAAAGGAAAAATTATTATATGGAATTTGATTTACATGTTACATGTAACATGTAACAAATAATTAATTTTGACTTTAATGAACAAAAATGAAATTAAAATCTAAATATTTTATGTAACATCATGCAAAAAGTTGGATTTGAATGAAAATGATAATTAGGATATTTTTTATTCAAATTGTATTTGTAAAATATTTGAAAATTTTTCGCAAAACCGAATAGCAATCAAATAACAAAAGAGATAGATGTTTCCTTAAAGACGACTTCAAAAATTCAAAAAATCAAAATCCACGAGATCCAGGGTACATATTCATATGCATGAGCATGGGCATCGTAATAGGCATGGAATAATTAATCGGCATTGCAAAAGGCGAGATAATAGGGAACGACATCGAAAACGGCAACACTTGTTGAATTGGATTTGTTGATGGAACCATGATTGGCGACATAAGTGTAACTGATGTGGAAGTGGGTATGTTTGTGCTTTGCAGTTTCAAAGGTTTCACTGACGGCCCTATGAAAATTCTTTATTTATTTCAATGCCGAAAAAACCAATAACCTCGGTTTCGCAAATTTTTGTAATTTCCATTCGTAAGATTTCTTTTGTGCTGACCAGAATGCAAATGCAAGTTTTCATCTTTCTTCTTATTTGAATAGCCTTTTTCAGTAACACCGGTCGCCTTCACACGTTTTCGAGGGGATTGCTAAAGAGACGTCTTTCAATTTACTTTTAGCAATTTCAACTTATCGCTGAAGATGATTTACTTACACGAATGCGTTTGTTAACCAATTTCTCTTTCTTTTGCTTCACCATATACTGTTTTACATCAACTGTCGCTCCATCAATTTTGTGAGGCCCGCCAGACAATGCATCAGAAGACTAAATTAGAATCAAAGATAATTTTTTAACAACAACATGCCTGCTTTTCCGTCTCAAAGGTTACAATGCCAAAGCCACGAGAACGTTTATTTTTGGGAATACGTACGACATAGCAATTGGTGATATTACCAAATTTAGAGAAGTAAGCATTTAATGAATTCTTCGTCGTCGTAAGCGATAATCTAAAAAGTTAACTAATCTTCTTTTTCCAATTAAAAAAACCCGCCAACGAAGATCTTGCGCGCGTTTCTAGCATCGTCACTTTCTTTGTGCTTTCCTGCAGGTGCTTTCGAAACCGATGTTTTGTTTGATGTATTTAATATTGTAATGTCACTTCTCGGAGAGAGAGAACGCTGCCTAACAATAATTTCACGCGATTTTCCTTTTTTGTTCTTCTTAATTTCATTGATAGAGGTTGAAATATTAAACAATTTTATTAAAATATACCAAAGAATTTCAAGTTTTTATTTCTGCTTACCTCGGGAGATTTGATCATGTTCAATTGCTTAGTGTTCTTAACATTAATCACTGAGTTGTCATGACGTTCAAAAGAATTAAAAATCTCATCCGATGAATCCGAGGAAGTTGAACAAATGCGAATTCGACGAAAGTAACGGACCGATTGCTGGCCCTCGGTTGGTCTTACTGAAGAATTTGCAATTTCCTTCCGCTGCTGCTGGGTCTGGCCCTCGGTTGACTTTAAAGAAGATGAAACGGATTCCATATAATAAAAGCAATCTTTAAAAATTGAAAACGTGAAAATTAAATTAAAGTCTATTCATAGGGAATTTGTGTTTATATGTTACATTTAGGTAACATGTAACAATTGAAGAATTGAATGAACAAAAAATGAAAGTTTCCAGTATATTTATAGTGGTGGACCCAAGGAAGTTATGTTTACATGTAACATGTAACAAATAATTAATTTTGACTTTAATGAACAAAAATGAAATTAAAATCTATTCATAGGCAATTTCTGTTGACATGTATTATGTAGCAAATTAGACTTGAATGAACAAAGGAAAAAATATTATATGGATTTTAATTTACATGTGACATGTAACATGTAACAATTGAAGAATTGAATGAACAAAAAATGAAAGTTTCCAGTATATTTATAGTGGTGGACCCAAGGAAGTTATGTTTACATGTAACATGTAACAAATAATTAATTTTGACTTTAATGAACAAAAATGAAATTAAAATCTATTCATAGGCAATTTCTGTTGACATGTATTATGTAGCAAATTAGACTTGAATGAACAAAGGAAAAAATATTATATGGATTTTAATTTACATGTGACATGTAACATGTAACAATTGAAGAATTGAATGAACAAAAAATGAAAGTTTCCAGTATATTTATAGTGGTGGACCCAAGGAAGTTATGTTTACATGTAACATGTAACAAATAATTAATTTTGACTTTAATGAACAAAAATGAAATTATAATCTATTCATATGGAATTTCTGTTGATATGTATTATGTAGCAAATTAAACTTGAATGAACAAAATTGGAAAAAATATTATATGGATTTTAATTTACATGTGACATGTAACATGTAACAATTGTAGGATTGAATGAACAAAAAATGAAAGTTTCCAGTATATTTATAGTGGTGGGCCCAAGGAAGTTATGTTTACATGTAACATGTAACAAATAATTAATTTTGACTTTAATGAACAAAAATGAAATTATAATCTATTCATAGGGAATTTCTGTTGACATCTAATATGTAAACAAATTAGACTTGAATGAACAAAGGAAAAAATATTATATGGATTATAATTTACATGTGACATGTAACATGTAACAATTGTAGGATTGAATGAACAAAAAATGAAAGTTTCCAGTATATTTATAGTGGTGGACCCAAGGAAGTTATGTTTACATGTAACATGTAACAAATAATTAATTTTGACTTTAATGAACAAAAATGAAATTAAAATCTATTCATAGGCAATTTCTGTTGACATGTATTATGTAGCAAATTAGACTTGAATGAACAAAATTTGAAAAAATATATATGGATTTTAATTTACATGTGACATGTAACATGTAACAATTGTAGGATTGAATGAACAAAAAATGAAAGTTTCCAGTATATTTATAGTGGTGGACCCAAGGAAGTTATGTTTACATGTAACATGTAACAAATAATTAATTTTGACTTTAATGAACAAAAATGAAATTAAAATCTATTCATAGGCAATTTCTGTTGACATGTATTATGTAGCAAATTAGACTTGAATGAACAAAATTGGAAAAAATATTATATGGATTTTAATTTACATGTGACATGTAACATGTAACAATTGTAGGATTGAATGAACAAAAAATGAAAGTTTCCAGTATATTTATAGTGGTGGACCCAAGGAAGTTATGTTTACATGTAACATGTAACAAATAATTAATTTTGACTTTAATGAACAAAAATGAAATTATAATCTATTCATAGGGAATTCTGTTGACATCTAATATGTAAACAAATTAGACTTGAATGAACAAAGGAAAAAATATTATATGGATTATAATTTACATGTGACATGTAACATGTAACAATTGTAGGATTGAATGAACAAAAAATGAAAGTTTCCAGTATATTTATAGTGGTGGACCCAAGGAAGTTATGTTTACATGTAACATGTAACAAATAATTAATTTTGACTTTAATGAACAAAAATGAAATTAAAATCTATTCATAGGCAATTATCTGTTGACATGTATTATGTAGCAAATTAGACTTGAATGAACAAAATTGGAAAAAATATTATATGGATTTTAATTTACATGTGACATGTAACATGTAACAATTGTAGGATTGAATGAACAAAAAATGAAAGTTTCCAGTATATTTATAGTGGTGGACCCAAGGAAGTTATGTTTACATGTAACATGTAACAAATAATTAATTTTAACTTTAATAAACAAAAATGAAAATAAAGTCTATTCATATGAAATTCATGTTTATATGTAACATGTAAAAACGATAGATGGAATTTGTGTTTAATATAACATGTATCATAGACTTGAAAGAACAAAAAAGGAAAAAATATTATTTGGATTTTAATTTACATGTGACATGTAACATGTAACAATTGTAGGATTAAATGAACAAAAAATGAAAGTTTCCAGTATATTTATAGGGAGGACCAAAGGAAGTTATGTTTACATGTAACATGTAACAAATAATTAATTTTGACTTTAATGAACAAAAATGAAATTATAATCTATTCATAGGGAATTCTGTTGACATCTAATATGTAAACAAATTAGACTTGAATGAACAAAATTGGAAAAAATATTATTTGGATTTTAATTTACATGTGACATGTAACATGTAACAATTGTAGGATTGAATGAACAAAAAATGAAAGTTTCCAGTATATTTATAGTGGTGGACCCAAGGAAGTTATGTTTACATGTAACATGTAACAAATAATTAATTTTGACTTTAATGAACAAAAATGAAATTAAAATCTATTCATAGGCAATTATCTGTTGACATGTATTATGTAGCAAATTAGACTTGAATGAACAAAATTGGAAAAAATATTATATGGATTTTAATTTACATGTGACATGTAACATGTAACAATTGTAGGATTGAATGAACAAAAAATGAAAGTTTCCAGTATATTTATAGTGGTGGACCCAAGGAAGTTATGTTTACATGTAACATGTAACAAATAATTAATTTTAACTTTAATAAACAAAAATGAAAATAAAGTCTATTCATATGAAATTCATGTTTATATGTAACATGTAAAAACGATAGATGGAATTTGTGTTTAATGTAACATGTATCATAGACTTGAAAGAACAAAAAAGGAAAAAATATTATTTGGATTTTAATTTACATGTGACATGTAACATGTAACAATTGTAGGATTAAATGAACAAAAAATGAAAGTTTCCAGTATATTTATAGGGAGGACCAAAGGAAGTTATATTTACATGTAACATGTAACAAATAATTAATTTTGACTTTAATGAACAAAAATGAAATTATAATCTATTCATATGGAATTTCTGTTGATATGTATTATGTATCAAATTAGACTTGAATGAACAAAATTGGAAAAACAATGAATTTTTGAAAAAGTTATTAAGGTTGTAGGCAGCTTTACGCCCTAAGATGGGCGCTTCGCGCCCATTTCTAAATTTGTGGGGCTCGTAAGAACACTTCGTAGCCTCAGTGCTTCGCGCCCGCTTCAAAATATGTTACATGTTACATGAAAACGGAGGGAGTTCATGAATTTCCTCTCTTAGCATGTAACATGTAACATGTATTAACATAATGAAAGCAATGAATTTTTGAAAAGTTATTAAGGGGTTGTAGGCAGCTTTACGCCCTAAGATGGGCGCTTCGCGCCCATTTCTAAATTTGTGGGGCTAGTAAGAACACTTCGTGGCCTCGGTGCTTCGCGCCCTCTTCAAAATATGTTACATGTTACATGAAAACGGAGGGAGTTCATGAATTTCCTCTCTGAGCATGTAACATGTAACATGTATTAACATAATGAAAGCAATGAATTTTTGAAAAGTTATTAAGGGGTTGTAGGCAGCTTTACGCCCTAAGATGGGCGCTTCGCGCCCATTTCTAAATTTGTGGGGCTCGTAAGAACACTTCGTGGCCTCGGTGCTTCGCGCCCGCTTCTAAATATTTTACATGTTACATGAAAACGGAGGGTTTCATGAATTTCCTCTCTTAGCATGTAACATGTAACATGTATTAACATAATGAAAGCAATGAATTTTTGAAAAGTTATTAAGGGGTTGTAGGCAGCTTTACGCCCTAAGATGGGCGCTTCGCGCCCATTTCTAAATTTGTGGGGCTCGTAAGAACACTTCGTGGCCTCGGCGCTTTGCGCCCGCTTCAAAATATGTTACATGTTACATGAAAACGGCGGGAGTTTATGAATTTCCTCTCTTAGCATGTAACATGTAACATGTATTAACATAATGAAAGCAATGAATTTTTGAAAAGTTATTAAGGGGTTGTAGGCAGCTTTACGCCCTAAGATGGGCGCTTCGCGCCCATTTCTAAATTTGTGGGGCTCGTAAGAACACTTCGTGGCCTCGGCGCTTCGCGCCCGCTTCAAAATATGTTACATGTTACATGAAAACGGAGGGAGTTTATGAATTTCCTCTCTTAGCATGTAACATGTAACATGTATTAACATAATGAAAGCAATGAATTTTTGAAAAGTTATTAAGGGGTTGTAGGCAGCTTTACGCCCTAAGATGGGCGCTTCGCGCCCATTTCTAAATTTGTGGGGCTCGTAAGAACACTTCGTGGCCTCGGCGCTTCGCGCCCGCTTCAAAATATGTTACATGTTACATGAAAACGGAGGGAGTTCATGAATTTCCTCTCTTAGCATGTAACATGTAACATGTATTAACATAATGAAAGCAATGAATTTTTGAAAAGTTATTAATGGGTTGTAGGCAGCTTTACGCCCTAAGATGGGCGCTTCGCGCCCATTTCTAAATTTGTGGGGCTCGTAAGAACACTTCGTGGCCTCGGCGCTTCGCGCCCGCTTCAAAATATGTTACATGTTACATGAAAACGGAGGGAGTTCATGAATTTCCTCTCTTAGCATGTAACATGTAACATGTATTAACATAATGAAAGCAATGAATTTTTGAAAAGTTATTAAGGGGTTGTAGGCAGCTTTACGCCCTAAGATGGGCGCTTCGCGCCCATTTCTAAATTTGTGGAGCTAGTAAGAACACTTCGTGGCCTCGGTGCTTCGCGCCCTCTTCAAAATATGTTACATGTTACATGAAAACGGGTGGGAGTTTATGAATTTCCTCTCTTAGCATGTAACATGTAACATGTATTAACATAATGAAAGCAATGAATTTTTGAAAAGTTATTAAGGGGTTGTAGGCAGCTTTACGCCCTAAGATGGGCGCTTCGCGCCCATTTCTAAATTTGTGGAGCTAGTAAGAACACTTCGTGGCCTCGGTGCTTCGCGCCCTCTTCAAAATATGTTACATGTTACATGAAAACGGGTGGGAGTTTATGAATTTCCTCTCTTAGCATGTAACATATAGTGAAATATGTTTCATCATATTGAAAATTTAAAGGAATTTTGAAAAATTAATTCTTCAAAAAGTTTTTTATTTTAAAAGATAATAATTTTTTATTATTAACTGTAATTTTTTAAACATGTAAAAATAAGCAAAAAAAACATAAAAAATAATGTATACCGCCCGGATTCGAACTTCCCCCCTCCCCCAAAAAATGATGGCTCAGAATCACCAAGCACACAGGGATTCTGAGGCCTTAACGATGTCTAAAGTAAAACCTGATCACGTATTCGTGATCAACGGCCCAAATAAGCCCTAATGACATGTTTTTGAAAGATTTTTAATGAAAAAAAATTTTCACTCAAAAATCATGTGCACCACCCCCCTTTGGTCTGGAATCCCAAAATCACTTTTATTTTTATAACTTTTTTCTAATAAATTATAAAAATGCCAAATAAAATTTATAAAATAGAGAAAAAAACTGCGGAAAATAATACGTAAAAATTCCTTAAGTTTAACATATAACACATTTAAATATTAAAATAATTGAAATTTAAAAAAAAGTGGTAGAGTAATTATTGGGAGGAAGCGGTGGTTGTTGCAACCTTAGATGTAACATAACATGTAACATGTAACATATTAAATTAGAAAATAAATACAATAAATAAAAATTTGTGGGTTATTTATATTGAGGGGACAGTTGAAGTAACATGTAACATATAATAAACATAAAAAGCATTAACTTCATCTTATTTTTCTCAATTTTTGTTGTTTTATTGCATATAAAATGACCAATTCTATTTTGAGTTATGAATTTTCAAATTTTAACCCAAATTCCCAAGGGCAAAAAATTGCAAATTTTTGCAAAATTTTTTTAAAAATTCTGAGACGCAAAACAAACATCGTATTCGTGCTCAAAATACTCCAGAAAAATATTTTTCACCCCCCTTGTGGCCCAAAAAAAAATTCCGAAAATTTTGGGGTGTTAAAAGAATGACTTTCACACAGAAAAATAATTTATTTAAAATAATAATTTTTTTTTGTTAATAATTTAAATGTATTAAAACAATGAAAAAATTATAAAATAAAAAGAAAAGTAATTTACACCGTCCGGGTCCGAACCCGCACCCCCCCCCCCTCAAAATGATGCCCCAGAATCCCCAATCACACGGGGATTCTGAGGTCTTAACGTGGTCAAAACTGAAATCTGATTTCAGATTCGTAATCAGAGTCATAAAATACCCCTTAGGACATGTTTTTGAAAGATTTTTGGTGAAAAAATTTTTCCACTCAAAAACCATGTACTCCCCCCTTTGGTCGCAAATTCCGAAATCACTTTAATTTTATAACTTTTTTCGAAAAAGTGTTAAAAATATGAAATAAAATTTATAAAATAGAGAAAAAAATCGCGGATTTTTTCATTATTTTAATTTGTGAAAATAGGTTTTCAGAACCGAGTTCTGAATTTTTTTCTGAAAATTCGAAAATTTCCAGAATTTCTGGAATAACTTTTTTCATTTTACAGATAGAAATTCCAAATAAAGTCCATAAAATCGTCCTTATTTTTCTCAATTTTTCTTGCTTTATTCTATGAAAATTGGACAAGCCTAAGTTTAGTTATGAATTTTCAAAAATTACCTCAAATTCTCGAGGCCCAAAAAAATGAAAAATTTTCAAAATTTTTTAAAATATTCCAAAAATTCCGAAACAAAAAACAAAGGTCATATTCGTGCTCAGCACCTTAAAATACCCCAGAAAAATATTTTTCACTCCATTCTTCAACCCAAA
>CP049708.1:17356889-17385933 GCA_004148225.2 Heterodera glycines | reverse complement strand
CCATGTAGCACTGGTGAGAAAGGAAGTAAATTTGCTTTTATTGTAACTTCAAAAAATAAAAAGTTAATAAATGTGGTTGGACGGATTTGAACCAAAAAGGTAGACTTAAGCTTAAACAAGAACTTTATCTGCTTAACCAAAACCTACCCTACTTTGTTTTGTAAAATATTGGCTGTTGTTTAGGTATACTTTTCATTTCTTCCAACATTATTTCGGCCTCGCTTGTGGATAGATGACCACGTTTTTTGAGAAACTTAATTATTATAAGCCAACAAAGAAAAATAATTGGAAATGCAATTAAATAATGAGATAATAATAAAATATGTAATAGGGTTTCTTTGGGTTCTTCTATTGAATATAATATTTGTATGGAGGGTTTTGTTGTATTATTCATTTTTGCGAATGAATGTAGTGCTTTTATTTATAAATTTTACCCGAGTTTTTGAATCGGAAACAATGTGACGGTTGTAATCAATCATGATCATTTGATCAAATTCTCCCATGACAATCATTTCAACGCCTCCTTTTGGGATTGGGGAATTAAACGTGGCACGTATGCTTGTGGTTCCACTTCTCAATAGTTCAAACCCGCAACTATCATCCAGGGTCGAATTCAACGGGATAACAAAAAATGCCCACCCATTTTGGAATTGACTCATCTTAATATCAAAAGTTCGCTCTGAATTTGCCATACTTAATGCTTCATACATGTCGACAAATGCTCTAACGAAGTAATTCTTGGGAAAATCTAATTTATAAGGGACGGCAGGGTATACCATCCCTCCAGTGTGTACTGAAATTTCGCGTAAGTCAAATGGTTCGAATTTAAATGGGCTTAATTTGTAATCTCCATTGAAAGCTGAATTGCCAACTAAAGCTATTGTCACGCGTCGAGGAATTGTTGAGCTGAAGACGTTGTATTCAAACTCGTAACGGCCAACACTGATGAATGAAGATTTTATTTCAGTTTTACGTACTGAATATGTAGCCGGCTGTTTTTCAAGAGTTTTGTAAAGACTCATATTAAGAGAAGGCTGAACCTCAATCATTTTGGCATAAATTTTTACATCATGAACTGCTAAACGATATTTGTTATTGTCGTTTGCTTTTAAGGTTTGAAGTAAAAACGAGTCTTTGGCCTTGTAAATTGTGAAAAGTAAATCTAAATTATTTAGCAGATAGAGCTCTTGATTTCCTAAATCAAAATCGAGACGTGAGAGGAATTGCGCATGTTTTCCTCCCTTTAAAACATTACAACGTTCTTTAAATCCCTTATCTGTTGAATCATCATGTGCTTCCGTATGATAATATCCCATGGACCCGAGAAAATGTTCTTTAACGCTTGTTGGATAGCTCAATTCATTTGTTATATAAGATTTAAAGGGAAACAAATTTCCACTATCGTAAACTTCAGTGTTTCCCACCGTAACTTTTAGTTGTTGAACAAAGGTTTGTCCAATTCCTTGAATGGGTGCTATATTTGTGTCGGTATCTTCTATTGATGTCCATTTACCATTAGCGTCGTGCTTTTCAATTGAGATTTCAAGATACAGATAAATTCGTGATAAATCAGTCCATAAATTATCACTGTATAAACGAAAAAGATAGGGAGATTCTTGAGTTATTGACGCAAGAGGAAGTATCTCACGAAAAAATGAACGAATTACAGAGACGTTGGTTGGAGGAACTGAGAAAATATTCAGACCACTGTTTATGGCAAGAGGACTGCTTTCACTAATCTTTTGCGGGCAACTCATTTATTTAATATGTTCCTAAAAAGTCAACACGCATACGTTTATTTTTGGTTTTGGCAACCAATGGTGGCCCAACTGGAGATTGGAGTTTATTTATATTTTTTCGCCTGGTTTTCCCAACTTTTTGTGTTGGTTCATTTTTATAACGTTTAAAATCAAACCCCTTTCCTTTTTGTTTTTCAATATTATTTGCTGCCTTTTCCAGGAGAGTTTTAAGCCCCGTTTTACCCTCATTTACGAGTGACTCCTTTAGATCTTTACCTCCCAATACATTTGTTAACACTCGATTTCCGCTTTCTAGTCCCTGCCGTGCAATTGATGAACCAATTTGTTTTCCAATAGGTAAAAGAAATCGCATGAGACTTCTAAACACTGAACCAACACCTGCCCCTCTTTGATAAGGAACTCCGCGAAAGATGTTATAACCACCATATTGAACGTGCAATTCTTGAGAAAATGTGGACCAATCCACTTGAAGGGGATCAAAATCAACATGCATTTTTAAAATTTGAAAGTTTTTCAACTATTTATATTATTATTAATTTCCTCATAAAAGAATTCACAATTGTATCAGGAGTTGTTTTTGTAAAATGTAAAAGATTTACAATTTTTTCAAAAGCTGAACCCAAACACCTGTTGAACAAAAAGAATATAACATGTCGGCCACACGTATTTGAATTTAAAGATTGAAGTGGGATTGTGCTATAACGTATTTGTTCATAGCGAGTTAAATAATTTGCTATGTAAAAACTTGGTGGTGGCCAAATTCCCAAAGAATCATAATATTCAATGTGTAACGGTGAAGTGCAGTAAACACACACCCAGTGGGACCCCTTTGAGGTTATTGGATCAATATTGAATACCATGCAGTGTGGAAATTTTATTATTGCCCCACTGGGTATTTGATCAGCTGCAAAACAGCCAAGGAAATGATTTTTGGTCAATGAATTTGTTGATAGAATTTTATTAATTTCTAAGGTATTCATTTAAAAATAGGACTTTTTTCGAAAATGCAAAGTTAATGTACATGTTCCATATTGGAACGGCATGAGACTTCCGCTATTAGTACGAATTTCAATAAAAATCTCCGAAATTTCTTTTAGCAAAATTTTATGGTATTGTATCGCTAAAAATTGTTCCTCAATTACCTCATCGGGTTTTCCTCGAATTGTTACAATTCGTAAAACAGGAGCGGTTACGTCTCCAATCATCATTGGTTCAATGAGATTAGGTGCGTATACGTTAAATGAAGAAACTCCTCCGTTCATGTCCGGCATGAATCTTGCCTCGTTTTCTGGTTCCAAAAATTCTGTGTTGTCAAACCCCAGAATATAGGCAAGTTGCGCTAATCTCTGATTTCACTTTTGCTTTGATAAAATCATCAATAAGGTTCAAATCTCGTTCACTTAAACCTGAAAAGTATTCGTTCAATTTCTTCTGATAAGAATCTTTATCATCGGTCGAAATTCTCAGCGGTACTTTACTTGTTTCAGCATGTTTCTCTTCAGCAATAAGACCCCGATCCACGTCTTTCAACTCGATAAATGATTCACTGTCAATAAGCAGCGCGTGTAGAAGTTTTTCTTCATCATGAATACTTCTATTCTCCTTCACCTTTCTTTTAATATATTCTTCTCTTGCCCACCGCCTAGCCTTATTTATCACAAGTAGGAAAGCATTTTGCGTAGTTCTCAGTTGTTTTGCCAAGTGATCACTTCCCTCGCCCAATAATTTGTACAAATTCTTGCTTAGTTCGTAGGGGTTTGTGACATTTGATGGTGGAACTTCAATGCGTAACGCTTTTCCTGTCTGCCACTCAATTTCAACAAATTGTTGTTGTGCAGTACCGATTGAAGGCCAAGAATGGGGATAAACAATTACAGCGAGGCCTACTTCCCATTCCGTGTTGAATTGTAGTTTTCGTGGTATACGTGTCCGAAAAGAATTGGTTCTGTTCCCTTCAACATTTGTATTTGATGGGAGTACAATATAAAACGAATTAGAAGGCATTTTGTTAAAAAAAAAAAGTTTTTTAAGAGTTTTTATATATTTTTCACAGTAATTGAACTTAATGGAACCCAGCTATTAAATTGGGGACTATACCCCTTCCATTTTACCAACGCATGTTCAACACCTTTTCTTTTCTTTTTTGACAAAATTCTTTCAATGTCATACAATTTATTATCATTTTCAAAAATTCTACATAAATCATTTGCATAAAACCATCCCTTAATAATTTCATTATTATCGTCGCTTATTTTGTAAACAATAGGTGATCTCTCAGAATGTACTTCCGCAATAGTAAATATTTCATTGGTGAACCGGGGCAAATAACCTTTTTGGAACACGTGTTTGTGTTTTTCAATTCGGACCCGATCTCCAACATGAAATTTGGGATTTCCTCTAGGGTTTTTAGCTGCTTCATTGTATAGTTTTTTTCTCAATTCTTCAGCATTTGCAAAGGTTACGTCTACAGGTCTCATTCCAATGGTTGAGTTCATGGAATGATTTATACCCTTTACGATATCTTGAATTACGTCAATCCATTTGTAAGTATTTCGCTCAGTGAAGTAACGATACAATCGTTCTTTTATACTTCTGTTGGCACGTTCAGCCATGCCAGCATGAAATTGAGGAGAAGTGAGCATACAAAAATGTTCTACGTCTTTTGAACGATAATATTCCTGTATAGGTCGTGCTGTGAATTCTTTTCCTTGATCAGTCAAAATTTTCCATGGAATATATTTAGTTCTTTTGAATATCTGGTCAAATGCCTTAATCATATTTTTACTTGTCTTTGACTTAATTGGCTCAACAAATATTTGTCTACTTAAGGAGTCAATGCAAACTAACAAGTACTTGAGTCCACGATTATACTTTGAAAGACGGTCAAAAATTGCCAAATCTGCTTGCCATTCAATATGTAAACCTGGGGCGAGAGTTGGCAAACGCCGAAAACGGCGCTTAGCTTGTCTATGAAGTGTATAAGTGCGCTGGGTTAATAAAAATTTTAGAATGTCTGAACGACTAATTTTTGTTTCATATTTTTTAGCTTCTCTAAGCAAGGGTTCAACGCTTGTGAATGAAACGGGTGAATTTAGGTCTTTGTATAAAAACTCTAACAAACATTGTTTTTTCATCTCCATAACGATGGTTTGAATTTTAACATTGTCTTTTTATAAATTCCCTTACCAGTTTGACCATCAGAAAAGAGACGCCTACTCAACACTGCGTTTTGTTTTGCTCTCGCTACAAATTCTTTGAGTGCCGTAGGATCTTTCTTATTGGCACTTCTATCCTTTTTTGTCAAATGATCAACAATATCTTCAACGTTACTTGTTATAAACGGGCGTCCGTCTGCCTTAAGTATTTGCCCTTGTTCAGAGATTCCCAGGGCTTGAGAGTTTTTGTAAATGAAATTCAAAATATCATCTTTATTCGGTATCTTGACATCGTCAAAGACTTCTTCGTCGTCGTCAACATAATCCTTTCTTCTTTTACCAAGTTTTAGGTTATGTCGTCGTGGTATAGCAGATTTTCTTATTAGATTAAAAGGTTTTGGAAAAGTTTCTGCCACTTCCTGCAAATTTTGTATTTTAACATCAACTGGGCGTTCCTCCTCGTCATTTTTCACCTTATTGAACCGTTTAAATTCCTGTTCATATTTAAAGGCCCTCTGCTCCTCATTTATTTCATTATCATTTTTTATTTGCTTAATTCTTGAGCGAACCAATCCAATTGGTGATCCATCCTGTGGGGACGATATTAGGCTCTCGTAAATTTCCTCAGGAACTAGTAAATAACGTCTTGTATGTTGCATTTTCTTTTGTTACAATTTAAATCCTATCTTATATTTATAATTTTTCAATAAAATTTGAAATAAATGGTAAAGCAATGTTTGCAATTAGTCCTGCTATAGCCGGAAGCCCATCCCCTTTTTGTAATAATATTTTTTTCGCTGATTGTGAAGAACGAGTGCGTGAAAGGCAACGTATTAATTGTGCATTTGATTTTAATTTCTTCAAATGTTTGTATTTTAAAGGAACTCTTCCTTTTAAAATATTGAGACAGATTTCAACAAGGCATAATATTTGTTCATCAGTGGCTCTTTCTATGTCCTCACTTACCTTTTTTGAGTTGCCTATATTTTCTAAAAATTTTAAATTATTTTGAATTAATTGGGATACTCTCATTTTGGAACGTAAACAACAACGTTTTTATCATATATATTTGTTCTTAATCTTAATATTTCTTGGCTCTCCGGGTGCATATCTACCAAGAGATATCCAAAATTTTTTGAACACGCGTCTCGATATGATTCCATAAAGTGGGCGGTCTTAGAAGGGAATAAATGTGTAGCTAATGTCCTAATCTGAAGGGCACCTGCCGGATTCCTTAACAAAACCAAATAATGAGAATTTCCACGTGCGACACGCATTCTTTATTAAATAAATTCTGCGTTACCAAAATTACACTCATGCCCAATTGTGTGACCCGCGTGTAAATAGAGAATCTAAATATCGACTACTCAAATTCACTAGCAAATCATCTAATATTAAAAGCAATTTTTCTTTTTTCGCCATGGCTCTAATTTGCTCTTCTGACATAATACCATTGTGAACAGTGACTGGCACATTGCCAATTTTCCCATTGCGCTGTATATTTAAAACATTTCGATTCAGTTCCCATAACAATATATAGCTCTTTCAATTCTAAATGAAATCATTTTCTCTAAATTTTGTAAAAGAGGATTATCCACTCTGACTTTGCCACTCCTCCCTGTGCTCCCCGACACGATCATTGTGAATGGATGACGAATTGTAATTCTCCATGATCGAATTTTTGCTCCATTTTTAATATTTACTCTAATTAATTATGATATATATATAATATATAAATTTTGAATTTAGATTCATTTTAAAAATGGACTTAATTCTTGCTACTGATTGGCTGAACAATGCGTACCCAGAAATGGAGCAGGACAAAGAACCGCCAAAAGAGGACCCGAGTTGGATTAGCCTCATTGACGAGGAGGAAAAGAGAGAACCACTCGGGCAATTGGAGAGGAGCCAATAACAAGTTTGAATAATTTTCTTATTAAAAAAAAAATGCAAGTTTAGACACGCCAAAAAAGTGTTTCTTGCAATGAGCATCGCCAACGCCCAATCCCTCTTGTGGACCACTTGTGCAAAAAATTTGAATGCTCCGCCAACGAATTGCACGTGCTCTTCAAGGATTTGACAAAGCGCCGCAAAATTGTTGAACATTTGCGCTCTGCTCAATTGCGAACCTCCCACCTTCGACCCACAATCCGGAACTTCCCCGTTCGATGCAATGATCTCTCGATTCTGGATGCCCACTCGGCTCCAGCTTACCGAGGGTACCTCGGAATCACGGTAATTTGATGCAAAATTTTTATTTATTTGGAAATATTTAGGTGAGAATGCATTACTACATCAAACATGGGATCAGATTGCGTCATCCCAACTTGCCATGTGTTGTAGAATTTGGAGGCGGAGATCACAAAACATTTTTTCCAATTGAAGTTTTGTCTATTATTATTTAGATGATTTCCATATCTAATTGTACTGCTGTTTTTAAAATAAATGTTCGTCCGTTTACTCCTGAACAGTTTTTAACAATTGCTCAACGTGGAATAAATACTGAGTATAACCCTCGCCGTTTTCATGCCATTATCATGCGTGTTCGCACTTCTGCCAAAACTGTCGCAGCTCTTATTTTTCAATCAGCTCGGGTTGTCCTCACCGGTGTTTCCCACCCAGACAGAGCCAAATTACTTTGCTCGAAAAATTTTAAGAAGAATACAACACACTCCAAAACAACACATTGAAAATTCATCAGCTGCGGGTGGTCAACATTGTTGGTGTGAAAACTTTTGCTCAACGAATTAGAGTCGAAAGAC
This sequence comes from Heterodera glycines, assembly GCA_004148225.2. Lineage (NCBI taxonomy): Eukaryota > Metazoa > Nematoda > Chromadorea > Rhabditida > Heteroderidae > Heterodera > Heterodera glycines. The sequence goes on along the minus strand of CP049708.1, from coordinate 17,378,256 downwards.
TTTTGACAACTTTGGGTGGCATTTACGACCCATCAATTTTTCCGGCCTTACGATGTAAAATGGAAAATGGAACTACTTGTTTAATTTACATATCGGGAAAAGTGATTGTCACCGGCGCCAAGAATATTGAAGAATTGAGTGATGCGTTTAAATTTTTGTCAAATATTATTCCAAACTATTTTCGTTAAAATTTATAAAATTCATATCAATTGAAAATCACAATTTATGAAAACCACCCAGAATGGCCAGCCTGGGTGGGATCGGGCTCAATTAGCCGCCTCTTTCTTCGTTCGGGCCTCGGTTGTGGTGGAGAAGATGCGGGTGGCAGTTGTTGGTGCACCATTTGTGTTTGGCGAATGAGTCGGGCTTCCTCCTCTACATAGCCAAAGGGGCGGGTTTGCATCCCGGGACGCACGCGCCCTTTGGCGTAGTAGGGCCGATAATCCTTGCGAGCCTCGTGAGTGTAGAGGTCGGCGTAAACATTGCGACCAATTTGAGGAAAGCTGATGGGGATGGCGCGGTGTTCAGCGCCTCCATAGACATACAAGTCTTCGTTGTCCAAAACATCATCACTTGATTTTTTATTTTTTTCATTTTTACAAATATAATGCAACTCACATGGGTCCGTCGATATTATACGTAGCCAACGTCAGTTCCTTCACAGCAGCAAAATTTAGCAATTGTTGAGTGGCGTACGACAATCGAAAACTCCTAATTTTGATGTTCGCACGTTCATCAGTTCCGTCTCTGGCAGTGTGCCGGATGCCGTAGTTTTTCGGTCCTCCGGCAATGAATTCCACAATTCGGCGGTCCACAAGCTCACGCTTCATTTGCCCTAATGCTTCCCCCTCCTGGACGAACGGTGCTCCAATCTTGTTGACGTAGTAGATGGAGTCCGTATCTAAATTTTATTACGTAATTTAATTACAAATTTGAAAAATTACCACAGTAGAGGAGCTCAGCATTGCCCAGGGCCAGAACCTGCTCCATGTAGTTGTACAAGTGGAGCCGGGCGTACGATGTGACGTAAATGGCCACTGGGAGGCAGTTGGTTGCCGGGGCCTTGCCAAACTCGGGGCGCTTCCTGACGACGACTCGGTCCATGTTGTCAGAGACATGGACAAAGTCCATTTTGTCGTAGGTCGGGTCCTCCAGGAGCTTGTGAAACTCCGCTGGAGTGCGCGTGTATTTGATCTCAGTGTAGCCGACGCGCTGTGCCATCTTTCCCCTTTTAATTAAAGTTATTTTTAAAAGAAAAAATAAAAATAATTACCAAAGAGAGTTCGCCAAGGTCTTGGCGATGAGTCGAAGTCCCGGATTGAATGCCATTTTGGTCGGGTCGATGGCGATGCCCTCCGTGTGCATGAAGTCATCCACAAACGCTCGGCGCTGCTCATCCGTCTCACACCCCTCCGGCCACCCACTCGCCTGCACCTTCAGCCCCACAAAGGTGTTCATGTAGGAGCTGAAGAGCGTGTTGTCCCACTCCTCGTAGTCCCAGACCTATTTGATTCTTTAGCTAAAAAAACAAATTTAAATCTTAAATTTACCTCAAAGAGGTCAGTGACGATGTATCCGAGCCCCAGAGCTTTGTTCAGCTCATCGTGGGTGTACGCGCACACCCACGAACGCTTGTCGTCTCCGTGCTGACATGGCCTTTGTTGTCGGCGGTCAGCACACCAAGCGCAAAGAGGAAAGGTGAAGCGGCCATCTTTGGTGCGGTAGCCCAGCAATGGCACACGGATGTGTCGCGGAGGGAGGACCCGAATCAGCAGCAAACCACGGAAGGTGTTGTTTTCCGCACAATTCCAAGGGAGTGGAACAGTCGGGGGTTGGAGGAGCACTTCGCGCGTGATGACTTGCGGGTTCCCCACGGGGAAGGGATTCACCTTCTAAAAGTGAAAAACGAAATTGAGAAGAGCATTAAAGAAAAATTCACCATGACATATGGATATAAGCTGACAATATCGATGCAGATGATCTCCTCGTCATCTGCGCACACATGGTGGAGCTTGAAGGGCTCCGTCCGTCCTCCGCGCAACCCATCGCTCCGTGGATCCAGTGGGTATGGGACGAACACTTGCTCGAACCTTTGCTTCAGCGCCGGATCGTGGCGGAGCTGCTCCTTCCACGCACAGCCCCAGACGACGTGTAGTTCGAATCCATGCTGATGTTCCAACTCCCAAAGCCTTCGCGTCGTCCTCTCGAATAAGTCCTCAGCGGTTCGCCCCGCGGCAAGCTTCTGCCACCGGTTCGGGAAACACTTTGGGCACCCTTATAATTTCTATTTTCTACCAAACAGACAACAACCAACTACCGTGGTAATAGCATCCCATCCATTCGATGGCAAGTGGACGAAGGGGTGGGTCTCGACGCCAAAGTCCGTCGAGTCGGTATCCGGAATCATCCACATGTGCTTCGCCCACCGACCAATCCGCGCACTGCACTTGAGCTCCGGGGTGTTCCATCTCAAAGAAGCGGATGTAACGTCTCGATTCGGCAGAGGCCCGTCGTCCACGTAGATATCCACCCTCTGGCGAGTGCACAAGCCGATTCGGCGGCAAAAAACAGCGACGGAGTGTGGCCAGAGCTAACCCAGCAGCCGTTGTCGACACCAAAAAGGGATCCAATCCCTGTGTGTGTTCTCCGATGAGTTGTCGAAAGCGTAGAACAGACTCCCGTAGAATTGCCACGTCGTTTACGCAATACATAATGAGCTGTTCTCGTAATTGGAATTGGGCTCCCTCATTGTTATCGGCGTGCCATCGCAAAAATTTCTGTCGCTTCTCCTCCTTCATTGTATTCGGTGAATAAAATTCTATACCCGGAAGTCCTTGGAGACGATTAACCAGATTTTGCCGTTGGATATACAGATACGGGAAAAATGGCTTTGTCGTTGCCAAGTGAGCTGGTAGATCGAAACTTTTCACGAGTCCATCAAGCTCACAGAAGAAGTAATTAATGGAATCCTTGAACGTAATGCGGCGTTGATTCCGGCCACAAAGCTTCATTGAATAAATTTTTAGTCCAGTGGTGCAGAGCCGTTTAGGCGGGTAACTTCGGCGATGGAGAGCCTCGAGTACGAGATGAAAATCATACTTCCCGCCGTTATGCGCAATGCATACAGTGTGCGCCTTCCTTGACCCATGGTTCATCAAAAAAACCAAGAATTGCTCCACAGGGTCTTCAGCTTCTCCGTTGTCAAAAGAATGGAAATAGAAGCGCCGTTGATTGAAGGTCGGCGCCCCATCTGGAGTTGGTGTGTTGTCTCCATGTGCGTTTGCAAACGGCGGAGAAGACCACTGACGCATTTGCTGCCCCCTCACTCTTCCACATAGACAAACACAACCAGGCGCTCTTCTTTCGAAACCGTCATTGACACTGATTCCGGCCTTAATGCACGGATCACAGATGACTTCTGCGACGATGAGCAATGGGACGTGCTTCTGAGCCACTTGGTTGTTCAATTGCAGCGGCCGTTCCTGCGAAGTCTCGGCATCGAAGAAGCACAAACGAAGCGGCAATTCGTCGTCATTTTCATCATCATCAATGACAAGGTCATTGTCATGCGCCTCTTGATCGTCGATGATGTTGACTGGTTGAGGTCTATCCATGAGTGGCTGGATAAAACATGGTAGATCAGCGTTGTGTTGGCCTCTGCAGTGTCGACAAACATCACCAAGTTGAACTTGAGGACAGCGATGCTTTCCAATATAGGAGACACGTCCACATAAACGGCATACTTCACGCCACTGACAAATTGGCATCCGTTGTTGATTACCACGTCCATCAATTTGATCAGGACCACGATTGACGAGATGATAGTTGAAACAGTCGTCGTTCGGAAAAATGAAGAGACACTCTGCGCATTGTCTCGCGCTCGTCACGCCGTTTGGAAGCTGAAATATATATTTTATTGTTAAATTTTAAAAACAATTTCACATTTTCTGTTTTGCATGGAAAACCAGGTCCAAATCGCAAACAAAGACGGCACACAATTTTGCACCCTGACGAATGATAACGCGCGTCAGCTCTGCGCTCACAATCAATGCAGTAGTTTGGCACGTCAAAAATTTGCTCAATACGGCCAATATAATTGAAGTGGCCTCGCTCCAATAAGAGACACAGATTGAATTGTGCCGCACTTCTTTGGACAAGAAAATTTTATACTTTTAATAACCAAGGCTTACCCCTCTCCCTTGAACACGATCCGGTATTCATGCTCTTTCTCAAATACAACGAGCCGAATCTGCCCAATGCCATAAGCATTGTTCAACCACCGTTGCAGTTGCCCAACGTCCTGCAGCGTGTACATGTCCTTGTGGTGTGGAATTCCAGAGCGCCTCAGCAAAGCCACCGCTTCAGGTCCATGTTGATTTTGATGTCTAACGTACGCACGGAGTGCGTCACGGCCACCTCCATTTGGCATCCTGGTTTCACGGTCTCGAAGCCCTATTAGCACGGCACGTGCTAGACAAAGACGGTCGTCTGGATTCTCTACGCGCACGATGGATTGTACGTTGTGCGACACATGATGTTCATCGTTTAGATCACATGCTCCTAATTATAATTTATTAATCTTTAGAATAAAATTTGTTTAAAAACCGCCTCTCTGCGGATCGCCACGAATGGGATCGAGTGGCCACACAGCGAGCACTTTTGTGATCGTTGTGCCAGAAAGTAGATCAATCCCGGCCGCGGACTGCTCATTGAGCCGTTCAATGGCAGCTGCGAGCGCCGCTGCATTATTTTGTTCCGGTGGACGGAGTCGGATGACATATGGTCTGTCGAATCCTGGCGGATGAAGTTGTAATCCGACCATGAGTGGACGAGGATGGCCAGCTAGAACTCTATCAAGCAAATGCTGGATGAGTGCTTCAAGTACGAGATCGGGACGGTGCGCTTCCTCAAGCGGCATAAATCGCAATTCACAAATTTCTCCCCTCGTGTTGCGCATAACATTTCTCATTGGTGTCGTTCTTTCAAGGACAAAGCATTCGTTTAGATTTTGACGCGCCATCTTTAATGAAAAAAAAAATTAAACTTTCAAGAAAAATTTATTAAAAAAAAACTATGAAATCCAAAACTTTGTTCATACCAGATTTTTAAATAATTATGTTTTAACACAACACGTAAGACGAAAATTTTTTAAACAATCATAATTTCAAAATTAAACAGCAAAAAAAAAAAAATTAAAAAAAGCTGATTTATTTTGGGAACTTTGCTAATAATAATAAGTAATAAACATTTTTTTTTTAGCAAAAGTGTACATGTTAAGAAAGATTTATTATTCATTTTTGACATTTAATTCAAAAAAAAAGCATTCAAAAATATTGAAAAAATTCAAATATGAATTTAAGAACCAAATTTGTTTAAATTTACTTTTTTTTTTTTAATACTTAACTATAATCAACATGATCCACTTTTTAAAGATTAAACCAAGTTTGTCATTCATTTCATAAATTTTAGATAATATAACAATAACAATAAAAAAATTAATAAATTTCTCGACAATTACTTAACATATTCATCATCATTATTAACGCAAGTGCATTGATTATAGAGATGAAAAAAATAATAATTGGCAAATAAGCACATAGTTTTTAGCTCGTTACATAAAATTATACAAATTATAAATTTATGATAATTAAATAAAATTAATTTTCTTGTTAATTAATAAATATGGTACAACAATAACGCAAACAAATTTATTATCTTTTATTTAAAAAAATAAATTTAAAAAATAAGTAAAATAAAAGCATTTTAATATAGTTATACAAGAAACAAAAACTTTAATAGATTAAAAACCGTAAAATTATTTTTTAAATGTTTTAATAAAGATTAACATAGGACTACAAGGAAATTACCGAATTTTCAACTTTTATTGCAAAATATGTTACCAAAAAACTTTTAATTAAATCAATTTAAGTCCAATTAAACATTTAAATTACTAGCTAATTAATCCGTTTTTTTACTCAAATATTAATCATAGGTAATTTTTTAATTGTTAAATTACCAGCAGTCAAATAATTAATTCACAAAACATAACATAGGATCATAATAACATAATAAATTTTCCAAAAGGCTTTACAAAACAAAATATTATAAAAGAATTATTTTAAAATGTTTAATAAAAGATTAACATAGGACTACAAGGAATTACCGAATTTTCAACTTTTATTGCAAAATATGTTACCAAAAGACCTTTAACTAAATTAATTTAAGTCCAATTAAACATTTAAATTACTAACTAAATAATCCGTTTTTTTTACTCAAATATTAATCATAGGTAATTTTTTAATTGTTAAATTACCAGCAGTATTTATCATCAATTAATTAATGCACCAAAATATGACATAGCATCATAATAACATAATAAATCAAATGGACAATTATATGATTTAAAAAAATAATTGAATAAAATAGTTTAAAGATTTAATTGATAATTCAAAATAATAAAGACGTACATCAAATTTAATTGAAATTAAAAATAACAAAAAAATAATTCAAAAATAGGTAAAGAGCATAAAATTTTAAAGATTATGAAGGCGACATCCTAAATCTTAATTGAAATTAAATAAATAAAGTAATTCAAAAAATAAATAAAGATCATAAATTTTGAAAGGCACACAAAGTAATCCATTATATGAAGAGTGAAACATAATTGAAAAGAAAATAAAAAATTAATCGAGAGAGATTTTACATAATGGGCAAGAACCAGATATTTTGAGCCATTTTTTAATACAATTGAGATGATAAAGATGGGTGCATTGTAGAGCAGAGACAATACTATCCATAACAAAAAGTTCCCCACAAATTGAGCACTCAATACCCTCGTTAATATGCGATTGGTTAATTTGACAAGTGGGTAAACGCTTAATTTTACTAAGCGGGTAAGGGCCGGGAGGAGGCGGGGGTTCCACTATAGATGACAAAGTAGGTTCAACTGAAGGACGAACCGATTGGCGGGACTGCCGCTCAGGACGAGTTAACCCAGTACCCCCTGACGTGCTGGGTCTCTCGTCAAGAACAGGCTCCTGCGCCCTGGCAGGTCTTCGGTAGGGATGCTAAAAATAGCCACTTAGGATTCCCCAAATTTTTTTTAACATAAAGAACGTTTTTGAATTTTAAATATGGTAACAAAAAAATTCGTAAATTAAAAAATGGCAAATTTAAATGAAAAAATATAAGAAAAAAGCATTTTCTTAGACGCGTACATTTCGCACTGATTCAGTCGGGTCGTCCCGCCATGTCGCAAACGTCCGTGATCAACATTCGAACGTCTCAGTTGCTGTTGGCGATTTCCCTGTCCCGCTGATTCGTTGCGTTCGACCTTGAAAAAACATTAACGATTTTTTTCCACTAATATACATTTAAATACATTTATTTTCTATATTTCAAAACAACTTCATAAGGAATTACTTTTTTTGAATATATTTTCAATAAAAAAAATGAAAAGTCAAGAATATTTTGTTATTTAAAAATTAAAAAAAAGTTTTTAATCCAAAATGGTCTTAAAAGCCATTATTTTTATTATTATTATTATTATTATTATTATTTGTATAAAAAACACCTCCACTATCTCATCAGTGTGATGCGAGTTCGCCCCACTGGGCACCAAAATTTGATCATGAGCTAAGGGATTAGACTGAAATAAATTAAATTCAAAAATCAAATTGTCTGAAATACAACACTTTTTACCGGGGCAGATTGCGTGATAGGCACGGAATTTTCATTTTGTTGGCTTTGAATAGCCACTAAATTTGCCCCGGAATTGACAATTTGTGATCTCTGGGGGTGAAAATAGACTTTAATTTAAAAATCTGAAGAAAGGTTTAACCGGCGGTTCATTAGGCATAATTGAACTGAACGGTTGGCTTTGAGCGGGAGCAATTGTATTTTGTGGCACTGCAATATGTGGCTAAAATAATCTCGTATTTTTTTTTTTTGCTACGCTCAACGCTCGAACCTGGACCTGTACCATGTATGAACTCATGGCATCAATGTTCAGTCTGAACCAGCAATTGGTCCGTTCTCGCGGTGGTTTGGCACGGCAGTTTACGAAAATGTACAAATAGCCTCTCATGGCTGATGCTAACACATCCGCTTGTAAGCGCCAAGCTGAGACCTCAACGGTCTTTCCCTCCCCGTTGATTAGGATAGCATTACAAACACGCATTGGACCATTCGGTGTTAATTGAGCCTCACGGAAATCCAAAGAGGAAACGAATAATTGTATTGGCCTACAAAAAAATTAATAGAACTGAATTTTTTGTAAATTTCTTACGGTAAAATCTGATTGAAATTGGAGACCGATTTAACCATAAAATCAAACGAAGTCGTGCCATTTTCGCTAAGTCCTGGGACTACCATTTGTTCTGATAATTGGCGAGATTGCTGAAAAAATTGAAATTCAAACAAAAATTGTGAAAATTTTGAAATTATTTGCCTCAAGATTCTGGCAATTTTGTTGTTGTTGTGGTTGGAAATTGGTTGAAAGATGAGTCCCGACATTTTGATGGATGCCAGGCAAATTTGACAAATTCGTGGGCTGAAAGAAACAAAAAAATGTTTTAATAAAAACAAAGTGTATTTGATAATTTAAATTTGAAAAAAGAATACACTACCTGAAGATTCTGGCAATTTTGTTGTTGTTGTGATTGGAAATTGTTTGAAAGATGGGGCCCGACATTTTGTTGGGTACCAGGCAAATGATTTGACCAATTCGTGGGCTAAAAGAAACAAAAAAAATAAATGTTTTATAAAAACAATTTTTTTTGAATTATTTGCCTGCAAATTCTGCGAATTATCGGCATTTTGTGGGCCAACCATGGCATGTGTGATCATTTGATTGTTGTTGGCACGCAATGCCGGCGCCAACTGAAAATTTCTTTAATTTTTTGATTTGCCGTAGATTCTGTAATTACAAAAAAAATCCCGAAAATTCCATAAAAACATTAATAAGTAAATTTGACTAAAAATGACTTAAACTTCTAAAGAATTTTAAAATTATACAATTTTTTTTTTGTTCAAAGATCAACAACTTTAGCAAGATATTTTTTTATCGCTTCTTTAAAAATTTCTCAATTAATATAGCACCAAATAAAGTATTTTTCGCATCTCAATATCATTTTTTTTTAAATGCAGAAAAACTTTATTTTTATTTTTTTAATTTTAAAACTCAAAAATAATCCATGTTATAATAGATTTGATAATATCATTAAAATCTGATTTTTAAACCTGTGCAAATGATTGGTTATTGTGTTGAGCGTGTGGTAAATTATTCGAGACTTGAGCTGACGGAATAAAAAGCTAAATAGACTAATAAAAATTGGTTAGATTTATATTATTTGATTGCCTGAGCGAAAGAGGCATTTTGGAAATTTCCCGGCATTTGGTTAGTTGCTGGGGACACAAACTATTAACAAACAAAAGATAATAAATTTAAATAAAAATTATTCAAATGCCTGATGTTGTTGATGCACAAGAGAGGCGTTTTGATAAGGGGGAGGCATTTGATTCGGAGGCATTTGACTCGGAGGTACAACAATTTGCTAAATAATTTAAAAATTATGTATTTAAAGAAAAAAGACTTGAATAATTTATTGCCTGTGAAGCAGACGATGAGTTTTGGTAACCCCCGGGCATTTGATAGGCGCCATTCAATTGACCCATCCCAAAAGGATGAGAAACAAAATGCTAAATACCCATTTGAATAATTAAATCTGACTTTTTAAAGAATTTTTTTAATTAATGAATTTGAATTGCCTGTGGCACTGTTGAAAAAGTTGGCTGAAATGTGCCCGCTGAAGGAGTGCCATGGATCACTGAAGACATGGGGTGAATCCCAAGTGCGGTCGGGATCATTGGCTAAATAAAATTAAAGAAATTTAAATACACAAATTTTTGGTTTTACTTAAGTAAAATAAAACAAAATAAATTGCCTGAAACTGCTGACCACCGTTTTGACAATTTGGATTAGTGTATTGGAATGGGGTGCCAACATTTTGCTGCCCTGGGATCATTTTTTCTATAAAAAATAAAAACTTAAATTGAATAAGAAATGAAATTTATGGGGTTAACACCTGCAATTTTAAAAGTGAAATGTGCGAATGCTTTAGCAGCAGAAGAAAATTGTTTGGACAGGGAGACACTCCGCCTCCATCGAACAAAAAACATTTTTTTAGTTGCGAATAAAATTATTTAAAAATAAAAATTTATTTGCTGAAAATAAAGAATGTTACAAAAATAATGGCCGCTTTTCCATCCATCCTTTTTTTCTATGAAAGACATACTATTTCCTTTCATTCAATTCTCACCGTTTATCTGGTAACAAACATAAACAAATTTAACTTCCTTTTTCCCCAGTGCTACATGGCCGAGTGGTTAAGGCTTCGGCCGAACCAAAGGTTCGATTCCACAGTTTTTGAATTTTTCTTTTAATTTAATAAAATTTAAATTTAAAAAATAAATAAAAATAATCAAAATATTTAAATATTTAAAAAATATTTCAAAAATAAATAAAAATTAATTGCGGTTAGAGACTACATATAGGCAAGAGAAAAAAAAAGCTAGAGAAAAAAAGCTGCGAAGCCAATCAATCGATAATTGAAGTAGTCTCCCTATGTAGTGTCGTTTTTTTGATTTGAAGGTACCATTCGAAAGAGCTCTTTTTTTCTAGGCCTAATGGCTAAGGTGGCGTCATTTTTTACGGAAGAATAACCGGAATACAAATTAATATTTTCAATTAATTTTTGGCACTATACTGCTATAGTGGCTTGGCCTTGGCTTGGAATTTTTTTCTGTAGCTCAGCTCCCTGACAGTCGTTTTTTTGATTTGAAGGTACCATTCGAAAGAGCTCTTTTTTCTAGGCCTAATGGCTAAGGTGGCGTCATTTTTTACGGAAGAATAACCGGAATACAAATTAATATTTTCAATTAATTTTTGTCACTATACTGCTATAGTGGCTTGGCCTTGGCTTGGAATTTTTTTCTGTAGCTCAGCTCCCTGACAGTCGTTTTTTGATTTGAAGGTACCATTCGAAAGAGCTCTTTTTTCTAGGCCTAATGGCTAAGGTGGCGTCATTTTTTACGGAAGAATAACCGGAATACAAATCAATATTTTCAATTAATTTTTGTCACTATACTGCTATAGTGGCTTGGCCTTGGCTTGGAATTTTTTTCTGTAGCTCAGCTCCCTGACAGTCGTTTTTTGATTTGAAGGTACCATTCGAAAGAGCTCTTTTTTCTAGGCCTAATGGCTAAGGTGGCGTCATTTTTTACGGAAGAATAACCGGAATACAAATTAATATTTTCAATTAATTTTTGGCACTATACTGCTATAGTGGCTTGGCCTTGGCTTGGAATTTTTTTCTGTAGCTCAGCTCCCTGACAGTCGTTTTTTGATTTGAAGGTACCATTCGAAAGAGCTCTTTTTTCTAGGCCTAATGGCTAAGGTGGCGTCATTTTTTACGGAAGAATAACCGGAATACAAATCAATATTTTCAATTAATTTTTTGTCACTATACTGCTATAGTGGCTTGGCCTTGGCTTGGAATTTTTTTCTGTAGCTCAGCTCCCTGACAGTCGTTTTTTGATTTGAAGGTACCATTCGAAAGAGCTCTTTTTTCTAGGCCTAATGGCTAAGGTGGCGTCATTTTTTACGGAAGAATAACCGGAATACAAATCAATATTTTCAATTAATTTTTGTCACTATACTGCTATAGTGGCTTGGCCTTGGCTTGGAATTTTTTTCTGTAGCTCAGCTCCCTGACAGTCGTTTTTTGATTTGAAGGTACCATTCGAAAGAGCTCTTTTTTCTAGGCCTAATGGCTAAGGTGGCGTCATTTTTTACGGAAGAATAACCGGAATACAAATCAATATTTTCAATTAATTTTTGTCACTATACTGCTATAGTGGCTTGGCCTTGGCTTGGAATTTTTTTCTGTAGCTCAGCTTCCTGACAGTCGTTTTTTGATTTGAAGGTACCATTCGAAAGAGCTCTTTTTTCTAGGCCTAATGGCTAAGGTGGCGTCATTTTTTACGGAAGAATAACCGGAATACAAATTAATATTTTCAATTAATTTTTGTCACTATACTGCTATAGTGGCTTGGCCTTGGCTTGGAATTTTTTTCTGTAGCTCAGCTCCCTGACAGTCGTTTTTTGATTTGAAGGTACCATTCGAAAGAGCTCTTTTTTCTAGGCCTAATGGCTAAGGTGGCGTCATTTTTTTACGGAAGAATAACCGGAATACAAATTAATATTTTCAATTAATTTTTGTCACTATACTGCTATAGTGGCTTGGCCTTGGCTTGGAATTTTTTTCTGTAGCTCAGCTCCCTGACAGTCGTTTTTTGATTTGAAGGTACCATTCGAAAGAGCTCTTTTTTCTAGGCCTAATGGCTAAGGTGGCGTCATTTTTTACGGAAGAATAACCGGAATACAAATTAAATATTTTCAATTAATTTTTGTCACTATACTGCTATAGTGGCTTGGCCTTGGCTTGGAATTTTTTTCTGTAGCTCAGCTCCCTGACAGTCGTTTTTTGATTTGAAGGTACCATTCGAAAGAGCTCTTTTTTCTAGGCCTAATGGCTAAGGTGGCGTCATTTTTTACGGAAGAATAACCGGAATACAAATCAATATTTTCAATTAATTTTTGTCACTATACTGCTATAGTGGCTTGGCCTTGGCTTGGAATTTTTTTCTGTAGCTCAGCTTCCTGACAGTCGTTTTTTGATTTGAAGGTACCATTCGAAAGAGCTCTTTTTTCTAGGCCTAATGGCTAAGGTGGCGTCATTTTTTACGGAAGAATAACCGGAATACAAATTCAATATTTTCAATTAATTTTTGTCACTATACTGCTATAGTGGCTTGGCCTTGGCTTGGAATTTTTTTCTGTAGCTCAGCTCCCTGACAGTCGTTTTTTTGATTTGAAGGTACCATTCGAAAGAGCTCTTTTTTCTAGGCCTAATGGCTAAGGTGGCGTCATTTTTTACGGAAGAATAACCGGAATACAAATCAATATTTTCAATTAATTTTTGTCACTATACTGCTATAGTGGCTTGGCCTTGGCTTGGAATTTTTTTCTGTAGCTCAGCTTCCTGACAGTCGTTTTTTGATTTGAAGGTACCATTCGAAAGAGCTCTTTTTTCTAGGCCTAATGGCTAAGGTGGCGTCATTTTTTACGGAAGAATAACCGGAATACAAATCAATATTTTCAATTAATTTTTGTCACTATACTGCTATAGTGGCTTGCCTTGGCTTGGAATTTTTTTCTGTAGCTCAGCTCCCTGACAGTCGTTTTTTGATTTGAAGGTACCATTCGAAAGAGCTCTTTTTTCTAGGCCTAATGGCTAAGGTGGCGTCATTTTTTACGGAAGAATAACCGGAATACAAATTAATATTTTCAATTAATTTTTGGCACTATACTGCTATAGTGGCTTGGCCTTGGCTTGGAATTTTTTTCTGTAGCTCAGCTTCCTGACAGTCGTTTTTTGATTTGAAGGTACCATTCGAAAGAGCTCTTTTTTTCTAGGCCTAATGGCTAAGGTGGCGTCATTTTTTACGGAAGAATAACCGGAATACAAATTAATATTTTCAATTAATTTTTGGCACTATACTGCTATAGTGGCTTGGCCTTGGCTTGGAATTTTTTTCTGTAGCTCAGCTCCCTGACAGTCGTTTTTTGATTTGAAGGTACCATTCGAAAGAGCTCTTTTTTCTAGGCCTAATGGCTAAGGTGGCGTCATTTTTTACGGAAGAATAACCGGAATACAAATTAATATTTTCAATTAATTTTTGTCACTATACTGCTATAGTGGCTTGGCCTTGGCTTGGAATTTTTTTTGTAGCTCAGCTCCCTGACAGTCGTTTTTTTGATTTGAAGGTACCATTCGAAAGAGCTCTTTTTTCTAGGCCTAATGGCTAAGGTGGCGTCATTTTTTTACGGAAGAATAACCGGAATACAAATCAATATTTTCAATTAATTTTTGTCACTATACTGCTATAGTGGCTTGGCCTTGGCTTGGAATTTTTTTCTGTAGCTCAGCTCCCTGACAGTCGTTTTTTGATTTGAAGGTACCATTCGAAAGAGCTCTTTTTTCTAGGCCTAATGGCTAAGGTGGCGTCATTTTTTACGGAAGAATAACCGGAATACAAATCAATATTTTCAATTAATTTTTGTCACTATACTGCTATAGTGGCTTGGCCTTGGCTTGGAATTTTTTTCTGTAGCTCAGCTTCCTGACAGTCGTTTTTTGATTTGAAGGTACCATTCGAAAGAGCTCTTTTTTCTAGGCCTAATGGCTAAGGTGGCGTCATTTTTTACGGAAGAATAACCGGAATACAAATCAATATTTTCAATTAATTTTTTGTCACTATACTGCTATAGTGGCTTGGCCTTGGCTTGGAATTTTTTTCTGTAGCTCAGCTCCCTGACAGTCGTTTTTTGATTTGAAGGTACCATTCGAAAGAGCTCTTTTTTCTAGGCCTAATGGCTAAGGTGGCGTCATTTTTTACGGAAGAATAACCGGAATACAAATCAATATTATTTCAATTAATTTTTGTCACTATACTGCTATAGTGGCTTGGCCTTGGCTTGGAATTTTTTTCTGTAGCTCAGCTTCCTGACAGTCGTTTTTTGATTTGAAGGTACCATTCGAAAGAGCTCTTTTTTCTAGGCCTAATGGCTAAGGTGGCGTCATTTTTTACGGAAGAATAACCGGAATACAAATCAATATTTTCAATTAATTTTTGTCACTATACTGCTATAGTGGCTTGGCCTTGGCTTGGAATTTTTTTCTGTAGCTCAGCTCCCTGACAGTCGTTTTTTTGATTTGAAGGTACCATTCGAAAGAGCTCTTTTTTTCTAGGCCTAATGGCTAAGGTGGCGTCATTTTTTACGGAAGAATAACCGGAATACAAATCAATATTTTCAATTAATTTTTTGTCACTATACTGCTATAGTGGCTTGGCCTTGGCTTGGAATTTTTTTCTGTAGCTCAGCTTCCTGACAGTCGTTTTTGATTTGAAGGTACCATTCGAAAGAGCTCTTTTTTCTAGGCCTAATGGCTAAGGTGGCGTCATTTTTTACGGAAGAATAACCGGAATACAAATCAATATTTTCAATTAATTTTTGTCACTATACTGCTATAGTGGCTTGGCCTTGGCTTGGAATTTTTTTCTGTAGCTCAGCTCCCTGACAGTCGTTTTTTGATTTGAAGGTACCATTCGAAAGAGCTCTTTTTTCTAGGCCTAATGGCTAAGGTGGCGTCATTTTTTACGGAAGAATAACCGGAATACAAATTAATATTTTCAATTAATTTTTGGCACTATACTGCTATAGTGGCTTGGCCTTGGCTTGGAATTTTTTTCTGTAGCTCAGCTCCCTGACAGTCGTTTTTTGATTTGAAGGTACCATTCGAAAGAGCTCTTTTTTCTAGGCCTAATGGCTAAGGTGGCGTCATTTTTTACGGAAGAATAACCGGAATACAAATTAATATTTTCAATTAATTTTTGGCACTATACTGCTATAGTGGCTTGGCCTTGGCTTGGAATTTTTTTCTGTAGCTCAGCTTCCTGACAGTCGTTTTTTGATTTGAAGGTACCATTCGAAAGAGCTCTTTTTTCTAGGCCTAATGGCTAAGGTGGCGTCATTTTTTACGGAAGAATAACCGGAATACAAATTAATATTTTCAATTAATTTTTGGCACTATACTGCTATAGTGGCTTGGCCTTGGCTTGGAATTTTTTTCTGTAGCTCAGCTCCCTGACAGTCGTTTTTTGATTTGAAGGTACCATTCGAAAGAGCTCTTTTTTCTAGGCCTAATGGCTAAGGTGGCGTCATTTTTTACGGAAGAATAACCGGAATACAAATTAATATTTTCAATTAATTTTTGGCACTATACTGCTATAGTGGCTTGGCCTTGGCTTGGAATTTTTTTCTGTAGCTCAGCTTCCTGACAGTCGTTTTTTTGATTTGAAGGTACCATTCGAAAGAGCTCTTTTTTCTAGGCCTAATGGCTAAGGTGGCGTCATTTTTTACGGAAGAATAACCGGAATACAAATTAATATTTTCAATTAATTTTTGGCACTATACTGCTATAGTGGCTTGGCCTTGGCTTGGAATTTTTTTCTGTAGCTCAGCTCCCTGACAGTCGTTTTTTGATTTGAAGGTACCATTCGAAAGAGCTCTTTTTTCTAGGCCTAATGGCTAAGGTGGCGTCATTTTTTACGGAAGAATAACCGGAATACAAATTAATATTTTCAATTAATTTTTGGCACTATACTGCTATAGTGGCTTGGCCTTGGCTTGAATTTTTTTCTGTAGCTCAGCTTCCTGACAGTCGTTTTTTTGATTTGAAGGTACCATTCGAAAGAGCTCTTTTTTCTAGGCCTAATGGCTAAGGTGGCGTCATTTTTTACGGAAGAATAACCGGAATACAAATCAATATTTTCAATTAATTTTTGTCACTATACTGCTATAGTGGCTTGGCCTTGGCTTGGAATTTTTTTCTGTAGCTCAGCTCCCTGACAGTCGTTTTTTGAATTTGAAGGTACCATTCGAAAGAGCTCTTTTTTCTAGGCCTAATGGCTAAGGTGGCGTCATTTTTTACGGAAGAATAACCGGAATACAAATTTAAATATTTTCAATTAATTTTTGGCACTATACTGCTATAGTGGCTTGGCCTTGGCTTGGAATTTTTTTTCTGTAGCTCAGCTTCCTGACAGTCGTTTTTTGATTTGAAGGTACCATTCGAAAGAGCTCTTTTTTCTAGGCCTAATGGCTAAGGTGGCGTCATTTTTTACGGAAGAATAACCGGAATACAAATTAATATTTTCAATTAATTTTTGGCACTATACTGCTATAGTGGCTTGGCCTTGGCTTGGAATTTTTTTCTGTAGCTCAGCTCCCTGACAGTCGTTTTTTGATTTGAAGGTACCATTCGAAAGAGCTCTTTTTTCTAGGCCTAATGGCTAAGGTGGCGTCATTTTTTACGGAAGAATAACCGGAATACAAATTAATATTTTCAATTAATTTTTGGCACTATACTGCTATAGTGGCTTGGCCTTGGCTTGGAATTTTTTTCTGTAGCTCAGCTTCCTGACAGTCGTTTTTTGATTTGAAGGTACCATTCGAAAGAGCTCTTTTTTCTAGGCCTAATGGCTAAGGTGGCGTCATTTTTTACGGAAGAATAACCGGAATACAAATTAATATTTTCAATTAATTTTTGGCACTATACTGCTATAGTGGCTTGGCCTTGGCTTGGAATTTTTTTCTGTAGCTCAGCTCCCTGACAGTCGTTTTTTGATTTGAAGGTACCATTCGAAAGAGCTCTTTTTTCTAGGCCTAATGGCTAAGGTGGCGTCATTTTTTACGGAAGAATAACCGGAATACAAATTAATATTTTCAATTAATTTTTGGCACTATACTGCTATAGTGGCTTGGCCTTGGCTTGGAATTTTTTTCTGTAGCTCAGCTTCCTGACAGTCGTTTTTTGATTTGAAGGTACCATTCGAAAGAGCTCTTTTTTCTAGGCCTAATGGCTAAGGTGGCGTCATTTTTTACGGAAGAATAACCGGAATACAAATCAATATTTTCAATTAATTTTTGTCACTATACTGCTATAGTGGCTTGGCCTTGGCTTGGAATTTTTTTCTGTAGCTCAGCTCCCTGACAGTCGTTTTTTGATTTGAAGGTACCATTCGAAAGAGCTCTTTTTTCATTTTTACGGAAGAATAACCGGAATACAAATTAATATTTTCAATTAATTTTTGGCACTATACTGCTATAGTGGCTTGGCCTTGGCTTGGAATTTTTTTCTGTAGCTCAGCTTCCTGACAGTCGTTTTTTGATTTGAAGGTACCATTCGAAAGAGCTCTTTTTTCTAGGCCTAATGGCTAAGGTGGCGTCATTTTTTACGGAAGAATAACCGGAATACAAATCAATATTTTCAATTAATTTTTGTCACTATACTGCTATAGTGGCTTGGCCTTGGCTTGGAATTTTTTTCTGTAGCTCAGCTCCCTGACAGTCGTTTTTTGATTTGAAGGTACCATTCGAAAGAGCTCTTTTTTCTAGGCCTAATGGCTAAGGTGGCGTCATTTTTTACGGAAGAATAACCGGAATACAAATTAATATTTTCAATTAATTTTTGGCACTATACTGCTATAGTGGCTTGGCCTTGGCTTGGAAATTTTTTTCTGTAGCTCAGCTTCCTGACAGTCGTTTTTTGATTTGAAGGTACCATTCGAAAGAGCTCTTTTTTCTAGGCCTAATGGCTAAGGTGGCGTCATTTTTTACGGAAGAATAACCGGAATACAAATTAATATTTTCAATTAATTTTTGGCACTATACTGCTATAGTGGCTTGGCCTTGGCTTGGAATTTTTTTCTGTAGCTCAGCTTCCTGACAGTCGTTTTTTGATTTGAAGGTACCATTCGAAAGAGCTCTTTTTTCTAGGCCTAATGGCTAAGGTGGCGTCATTTTTTACGGAAGAATAACCGGAATACAATTAATATTTTCAATTAATTTTTGGCACTATACTGCTATAGTGGCTTGGCCTTGGCTTGGAATTTTTTTCTGTAGCTCAGCTTCCTGACAGTCGTTTTTTGATTTGAAGGTACCATTCGAAAGAGCTCTTTTTTCTAGGCCTAATGGCTAAGGTGGCGTCATTTTTTACGGAAGAATAACCGGAATACAAATCAATGTACGAGTACTTTGATTATCGATTTTTTTCAATCGATATTTTCGGACCCCCCCCCCCCCCGCCCCATACCTATTGGATGATCTTTGATCCCTTCAACCGAAACCTATTGGATGGACTTGTGCGCGAGAATTTAATTAATTTAAATTAAAATTAATTAATTTAAATATTTTTGTGCGCGACTTTTTCCGATAAATTGTGGAAAAATCAAAAACATGGTCGCGGTCTCGAACCGTTGAGAGTGGAAGCGAGGAGCTTAACCACTTGGCCACAGGGGCAGTTGAAAGGTATGGGATAATTGTTGACTTTATGATGAAAATTCCGAAAAATTGTGAAAAATCAAAAACATGGTAGTGGACTCGAACCGTTGAGAGTGGAAGCGAGGAGCTTAACCACTTGGCCCACAGGGTGAGCTGAAAGGAACTGGATAATTGTGAATAAATGGTGAAAAATTTTTTCCCTTTGCTTCACCACAAGCGCTGTGAAGACGCACGTGTGATGATGAGAGAGTGATGGTGGACGATTCTTTTCCGATTTTTTCAATTAATTGATTTTATGCTTCACCCTTTGGCGTCTATAGGATATTTAAGTTCATGTAAAACGTTAGTTTCTTCATTTTTTCAATTATCTTAAATCAATAACAATTATCGTTTCTCATTTTATTATAATTATTAATGCTATTTTAAATATTTTTAAAATATTTTAAAATATGAAAAAATTGTAACTTAAATTAAAAAATTTTAAACGCATTAAATTATTTATATTAATTACACTACATTAATATTCGTTTTAAATTCAGATTTTTAACATTACTCAATTCCTTGATATAATGATTACTGGATTTTGTGGCGCGAAACATTCTAATTCTTGCGAGGTCAGCCAAGTACTTTGTGACCGTAAAATGGTTAATGAAATTAGTTTGCACTTCAAAAAATGAGGTTTGCTCCTGTCACAAAAAAAAACGTAATTTTTAAAATATATCGTAAAAAAAAAATATGTTCATGAAGGATTGTTTTAGAGAATATCCGCTATTGCATGTACTATAACACAAGTCTGTATGATAGCTTTTAGTAAAGTTATTACGGGTTTTTATTTGACAGAGATCAAAAATAACAACATTTCGAACCCCCCATTGGAGTAACCCCCTGTCTGGAAATGTCTTCCTGATCATTTTTGTAGAGTTCGAACAATGTTCGACTTTTCGACCTTTTGTTCGAACTTTTTATTTTCAATAACCCAGGGCTCCCAGTCACTGTACAAACATTTAAAGTCTCTTTTGAGGTCTTACAAGTGCTCTGTGAGCGAAAATAACAAATGAAATTTGTTCGAACTCCAAAAAGTGGGTCTAAACGTCGTTTTGGAGCAAAAAATAAAACATTTCGACCCCCCTTGGAGTAACCCCCTGTCTGGAAATGTCTTCCTGATCATTTTTGTAGAGTTCGAACAATGTTCGACTTTTCGACATTTTGTTCGAACTTTTTATTTTCAATAACCCAGGGCTCCCAGTCACTGTACAAACATTTAAAGTCTCTTTTGAGGTCTTACAAGTGCTCTGTGAGCGAAAATAACAAATGAAATTTGTTCGAACTCCAAAAAGTGGGTCTAAACGTCGTTTTGGAGCAAAAATAACAACATTTCGACCCCCCTTGGAGCAACCCCCTGTCTGGAAATGTCTTCCTGATCATTTTTGTAGAGTTCGAACAATGTTCGACTTTTCGACCTTTTGTTCGAACTCGTTATTTTGGTCTGAATAGGGCTCTAATCCATTGCGCAAGTATTTTTGACGCTTTATTTTAATTTGTAATTAAAAAAAATATATATTTAAATTAATTTTTGAATATAAATATTAGAAATAATAATTAGCGAATGGGAGCGCCGTAGCATAGTGGTTAACGCTTTTGATTAAATGCTTTGGGGTTCTAGTCCGCACGGCGCTCCATAATTAGGTAGGAATTAACAATTATTAATAATAATAATTAAAGCTTTAATAATAATAAATAATGCTTTAAATAACTGCTTTTAACTGCTTAATTAATAATACCATACCATACCATACCATACCATACCATACCATACCATACCATACCATACCATACCATACCATACCATACCATACCATACCATACCATACCATACCATACCATACCATACCATACCATACCATACCATACCATACCATACATAACATACCATACCATACCATACCAATACCATACCATACCATACCATAAACATACCATACCATACCATATCATACCATATCATACCATACCATACCATACCATACCATACCATACCATACCAAACTAACATAACTAACGTAACATACCATACCATACCATAACATAACATAACATACCATATCAATACCATACCATACCATACCATACCATACCATACCATAATAACCATAACCATACCATGACCATACACCCCCCCCAAACCTTTTTTTTTTGTTATTTCACTTTATTAACCTTTTAAAAAAACTAATAAAAAATTATTCCAATATAATTTTTTTTTACTTCGTCCCATTTATTTTATTTTATGATTTTTTTACATTTAATTTTAATTTTATTAGCATCACTAAAACCTTAATACTATACCAACATAACTAGCATAACTAACATAACTAACATAACTAACATAACTAACATAACTAA